>WSTH01001501.1:0-12181 GCA_019616345.1 Ceratobasidium sp. 395
GCCCGGCGTTTCTCATCCCAGGTCCTCAACGATCGCACAAGTTGTGCAATCTTCTCTCCATTGCCGTTGCGAACGTCGTTGATGCTCACGGCGCCCATCCGCACGTCGTTGTCGAGTAAGAAGTCGAACAACTTGAATAAGCCTTCGAGACGGTCGTCGCCCGGGCCTTGTGGGAACGCCGAGTCAGGTACGCCCGAGTCCGTCTCCTTGATCGCCTCGGCCAGACGGAACAAAATCAGGCCACTCGCCATCGACATGGAAAGATCTTCGGCCAGAGGGCACGTCGGCGGGAGCCTCGAGTTGACCCACTCGAGCAGGCTCTGTTCATCGGTCTATATAATCGTTAGTCGATTGATTTATTGAGGTTAATAACTACTCACCGAAAGTCCGCTCACCCGGCTCGCAGTCTTCGACATCCGCGGCCGCATCTCCCTCGACGGCCGAGTTGGCGCAGCGCTCGACACGGGCGACATCGGCCCCTCAGTCTCAGCCATGCTCGCCCGCTCATATCCACGACCGTTATATCCTCCACCGCCGTTATATCCGCCATTCGCACTTCCATTATACTCCCCATTGCCGTTATACCCAGAGCTCGCAGCCGGACTGCCAAACCCACTCCCAGCTGTCGACGCGCGCCCATCAAACATGGGCTGCTGGCCGTTCTCGACGAAGAAAGAGTTCATCCGGTGCTGCTCACTCGGCTCGCGCGGCGCCGGTCCGTTCTCAGGCAGACCCATCAGGATGCGTGCGTCTCGGCTCGAGAGCTGGTTCGGGTTCTCGCGCCGGGCCGCACGTTGGGCTGCCTCGCGCTCGCTAGGGGACGGAGGACGAGGAGCGGGATTCATTTGTTGGGCGATTGCGAGTGGGATGGTGGGAATGTTACATGACGAGCGCACGGGATCTGAACAATTATTAGAACCATATTCCATGGCGAATGAGAAATACATACCATTAAAGTTACGCGCGATCGTAGCCTTCATCAAGGCCTTCATCCACTCACGCACGACAACTTGCTCCTCGGAACTGAAAAAGTGAGGCTTGAGGCTATCGTGAACAATCCTGAACCCGTATCGACCCGGATTCGCGTTCTCGTCCGCGATAACCTTATATCCGGTAATGTTCACATAGCCCTTGATTTTTGTTTCCTTAACACACCAAATCAGCCTCGTCCTTAACGGAATAAAATAAAATAAAAACTCACCGTCCGGCTTCGGAGATAATACAAATGCGGACCCTTCAACACGAAATACCTCAGCTTCCACGAATTGTAACGGTCCCCCTTTTTACGCATCCACCCGCTATAGTCCGGCTCGCCAATCTGATCCACCGCCTTTTCGCCGGGCTTGAAACCGGGGACGGTCGCGCCGCTCTGGCTGCGCGCCATGGTCGGGCTCGTAGTGCTCAACGTGCGCTGAGGGATGTGCGGGCTTAGGTTCGCGCTCGCTTTGGTGTATCCACCGGTCGGAGCGGCGGGGCTCGAGCTGCGCATACCGCCGACGGGGCCAGAAATGGTCCGCTTGCGAGCGTCGTTGTCCATTGCCGCGACCGGCGAGATGGGTGGGACAGATGGGCGCTCCTTGGGCTTGCGCTGCGAGCTAGAGCCCATGTACAGACGGGAGAGCGAACGGTGGGACCGGTCATCGCTGTTCGCGGTTGAAGCGGCATCTCCGCCCCTAAAAATCCATCTATCAGCATCAATTAAACCTGAAAAATAAATAAACAACTTACGTGGAGTACCTCGGCGCGGGCTTTCGTCCCTTGCCCAGCGCGTTTCCAAAAATACTGAGACGATCCTTTCCCGTCGAAGCCCCATCTATACTCCTCTTGCCCCTCGAGTGACCACTAACGCTTCCATCATCCTTCTCCTTCTTCGGCGTCGACCCAGCAGCACCCAACCGATCCTTATCCCCACCCGCAACGCGCTCCTTATCATTCCACTTCTCACGCTTGAACGATGGACTAGGCGGGAAACTCGAGATGGGAGTGGATCCCGACTCGCTCGGGTCGGTTTTAGTCGTCGTTGGGGTCTGATTATCGAAGAATTGTTTACTCTTTTCAATGTCGGGCTTCCGAGGCGCCTCGCCCTAAAAAAGTACGTTTAATCAAATAGTAATATCCGAAAAACGCCTCGTGCTTACCTCGCTCAACACACCACGCTCTGATTTGCCGCTATTACCACTATTCTCGCGATCCCGATTCGGATTCCAGAGCTGCCTCGTCGCAAGCGCACCGTCGCTCGGCGAAAGCACCAACGAGGTCGGGCGGTTCTAAAAAATCGTCAGAAATCTCGATCTCGTTTCAAAGTTAAACTACTCACCCCATTGCCATGGCGAACCCTTAGCCTCGACTCGTCTTCAGGCTCCTTTGCTCCAGGCGTGCCCGGTCGGCTCGAACTCCAGCCAGCCGAGCTCCTCGCAGCGTGGCCCAAGAATCGGGACGCCGGAGCCTCGGTATCGGTTCCACTTCCTTTCTCCTTCTCTTTTTCTTTCGGCTTTTCTCCCTCTTGCTTCAATTCTGCGATCGCTTTCAGCAGTCTCGTCCGCTTCCCAAACGCCGTAATCCCAATCTCATCCTTCAACGCAGCCGCATCCAATTCCAACAATACATCTCCAGTGATATCATTCTCCGTAAACGCCTTGCGGACATCCTGGTCGAATCCCTTGGCCGTCAACCATGCGAGTACATGGGTGAGAGTCCATTGAGAACTCGGCAAGGTCGAATAATCTTCGATCGACGGAGGATAAACGGAAGGAATCTCGGACGTAACGCTCGCTTGCCTAAATCGAGCGCTAGTAGGGCTCAAATTCTGGCTCTGGGCGGCGGCAATCCCACTCGCGCTCGTCGCGGGCGAAGGTAACCCCATCACGCTCGCAGCCGTGTTCGTGTATTTACGCGTTGCGATGTGGGGACTCGTAATGGCATCCCGGTGTGTGGTGGCAAAGTCTTTGACCTGAGGTGCGGGGCTTGAGACCTCCTTCGTGAGGGGGATCGGGCTGGCAAACATCTTTGTATCGGTAAAGGCGTTGGGGGTAGGGGTGCGAGCCTCCTTGGCCATATGGTTCACGGGCGGAGCCGGAAGCTCACTCGTGGGAGGAGGATAAGGCGAGCTAGACCGGCGATCAACGTATCGGTTCGAGCTAAAGCTCAGAACCGATGGGGCAGGAGAGCGAGAGAGGGTTGGGGTTACGGGCGTAGGCAAGGATGCGGTCGAAGGAGCGGGCTGCGAATGAGACTATAATGAGGATAAGCAGATGCACGGATCAAGTGAGAGATAAACGTACAACGGGTGATGATGACCTCACTACGGGGGACGCTGACCTAATGGCAGGAGATGCCGAACGGACCGCAGGCGAGGCGGACCGGAACGCAGGCGAGGTGGATCTCAACGCCGCTGCGAGGGCCTGAGCCGGACCAAAAGACGAAGCCGAGGGCGTGGGTGGAGCAGGAGAGGCCGGAAGCGGGGCCATAGTAGCCCGGGCGAGCACCTGAGATCTCGACGCGCCTAACTCGACCGGCGGCGGATGGATGTCGTCCGAGGGCGGGATGACAGGCGAGGCGTCCGGACTGTCTTCGGGCGCAGGTGCGGTCATGGGCTGCACGATGCTAGGCGAGGTCGGACCCACGCTGAGCGGGGATGTAGCTCGAGGAGAGGCCGCGCGGGGGGTCTGTGATCGCAGGGGGCTCGTCTGTGCGCGGAAGGAAGTTGCAGTCGCAGTCGGCGGTGGACTTGCGTTGCGCTCGGGGCTCGAAGGGGAAGGCACCACGTATTGAGGTGACTTGGCCCGGAACGTGATTGTGTTGGCGCTAGGGGGCGGAGACTGGGCGCGAGTGAGGAGATCGTTCCCCCGGCCGGTGTGCTCGTCATCTTCCGGCTCGCTCTCGTCGCTGAGCTCGAATGGAATGGGGGGAGGAGGCGCCCAGCTATCGCGGTTGTCGACCTCGCGAGCGGCGGCAGCAAGGGCCGAGCGCGCATTCCGATGCCAAGCGCCGCCCTCGTCGTCGGCGTCTGGTTCCGATTCGGATTCGCCCCCGGTACGAGTCGAGGCGAAGGAAAAGGATCTCGATGCGCCATCGCGCACGCCGAGTTGCTCGATCGCAGCTTGGACATCCGTAAGTGTCGCCGCCATGGGATTCTCGATACCAGGGGCGAGCGACTTGGGGGCCTCTTTCGGCACAATCGGTTTATCCTCGTCGGGCTCCTCAGCGAGGGCATGAAGCGGCGCTCCGTGGGTCAGCTGCGGGGGCTCGCGGGTGGTGTACGCCTCAGGAAAGAGGCCGACCTTGCCAGAGGGGTCGCGCCCCTGCCACCAGCCGTCGCCGTAGAGCTCATCCCTCTCGACAATCTCGATGCGGTCGCCGGCGCGGAACGCAATCTCGTCGTCGTGCTCGGGCGTAAAGTCGTGTTGGGCCCACACGTACGTTACCTCGCCCATGGTCGGTCGTCGTAGTCGGGCGCAGGATTTGCGCGGGCACAACACTCACAGGGTCCCTATTATGTCATCGGCCTCGCTCGCATCATGCCCCATCCCACGACTCCAACTCGGTCTCGTCCCCGCTGCAGCTGAGCTTTAGTCAGGTCGGTCAATTACACTGCCTGGACACATCTCTTACGCCGTCGCAGCTTCATCATCGTCTCTCCAGAGGCAACCGCAGCATCTCGGCACGGCGCCTCGTCTCTGCCTCGCGCCAGCCTGCCGCAGGCCTCACCGCACTCCGGTTTTCAGCCTCGGCTGATTTTATTCATTCATCCAACATCGTGCTTGACATGCTGAAAAAAGCGACAAATCATCCAACAACAAAAAAATCGCCCACGAAACATGCGTCGTAATTTCCGCTGTCATCGGCCCTAAAGTTCGTAATTTCCCCAACCAGGAACCACTGCCGAACCAGTCAATTTTCATGCTATTCCTGGCACATCTTCATATCCCTGCGTCGCTCTTCTTCTATTCCGACAGAAGGACATCCCGGATTTTAGGCATGGGTTCCGTAGATTCGTGTATCAAATCAAATGTTATTCGCTTGAACCTTTTCCAAAGTGCCTATCATTCCCTCGGTCATCACCTTCAAGGGACCGAACCAATCACAATATGACCAGTTATGGCTCACACGTTATTTTTATCAATCAAACTCGGACAGTTTGTTCATTCATTTCGAGCATACATTCATCAAACCAATCATTTATTGTACCTACCTTCGACCCACTCTGTGTAAGGCGTCTACTGCTTAACACCAACAATCTCTCCATCGACAATCTCCGAAGTATTAATGATCCGGAGCGCCTCATGAGCGGCCTTGATCCCGCTCGCCATCATCGCACCAAACTACCACCCCATATCAGCACAATTATAAAATACTCAACAAAAAAAAACACTCACGGTAGGACCCATCCGATTCGCTCCATCATGCTCCGAAAGCTCCATCCCAGTCATAATCAACCCAGGATGAACCTCGCGCGTGCCGTTTACGATCGCAGGCTCGGACCGATTCATATCCAGGCACCTAAATCCCTAATCAGTACAACCGCGAACCTGCCCCGAATTGGGGGCAGGGAGACACTCCTTTCGCACGTATAAACGCGATCAAGTTCAACGGTATACTCTCAGCCCGCCTTTTCGCCGTCCTTTGGCCCATAAATAAATATGGGAGGACAGCGCGGCGGGCACCCGTGGTCTCCAGCCCCGCAAGAGCGTGAACGAAATGTTACTCTACCGTATTGAACTTGATCGCTAAAATCCGACTTGAAAAAAGAGAAAGGGTCAGACGAGAACGAATGAAACTGATGTTTACCGCATATCTCCAAGTTCCTTCACAAGTCCCGTGCTGACGAGGCGCTTGGCACAAAACGCGCCCATCGGGCCGTCGTGGCCCGTCGCGCTCACGATAACCGGAGCAGTGATAACTTGAGGGTCCATGCACGATTGAGTCTATCGAAATCGTCAGTTCTAGCTCGGTGAAAGAAGAAAATGGCGCATACATGATGGTTAAGCGCAACGAGCGTATAATTCGTCACCACACCAGCCACGCGTCCGCTTGGCTTCACAACCAGATCCTCGACCGCCGTCGCGTTGAACATCCTCACATTCGGGAACGCTAGGACCTTGGATAGAACGGTCGACGTGAACATGGCGGCGTGCTACGCAGCCAGTGAGTACTCTTGCCATGGAATATATTGTATTACGGTACTTACGCGAACAACAACAAAAGGTCCTTCGTCCTCGAACGGAACGCCAAGTTCGGCCAAGAATCGATCAGCAGGCTTACGCACGACCTATCCCACCCGTGTTAGGCCTCATTTTATTTACATAAATTAATCAATAAACTTACCATAGCCGTCATAAGCTGTCCACCCAACCAGGCACCCCCACCGGGCGCTACACCCGCCTCGATAATCGTAATTTTCAAATGAGGTGCGTTCTTCGCGAGATGGTACGCGCACGAGAGGCCAGCAGATCCAGCGCCGACAATAACCACATCCGACACGGCGCGTTCGTACATATCTTCAAAGTACCTATCATACAACACATTAATTGACGGATAAGGAATAAGAGTAGATGGGACAAACCGCTTGGTCATAGCGCGCGAGACCTGAGCCTCCTTGATCGGCGCAAACTTATAATCGCCCGAATAATCCTCCTTGGTCTCATACTGGACATCAGCCAATGGCCTTTTGAGCATCACAGGCGAGTCCTCGAGATGAGTAGACGTAGCAACGGGGGGAGTCATTCTGGATTATTCGAGTTGTGTCGATGGGGCTTGGACAACCTGAAGCGAGGGTTCGAGCACAGCTTATATACCCCCTCAAGGACACTCAACCGAATCCCGACGAAGACGAAGATGACGCAGTCTAGCATGCGGATGGACGAGATCGAAGCGTGATAGCAGGCGAGATTGGAGCTCAGCGTGGGAGCAAGGAGCGGGATTGGCTGGATGGGGGCGGCGAGCGGGACGCAGAAGCATAAGAACGATGAAGAGGATTGGGGCGATAGCGAGAGAAGCTGATATTATTGGTGCGGGATTCAGGCGGCGTTGAGAAGGCGATTGGGCTAGAACCAAGGGGATTGCGTCAAGAGACCGGTGGAGGAGTGTAATTGTATCAGTGGCCAGAAATACTATAGGCAGTACCAAGACCTCGTCCGTTCTATGCCGAAAATACAAGTAGCGGGCCCACGTTTTGTGTTGCTCGCAGAAAACGCTCGCCCGGATGATGAGCCATATCACACCTGTGATTGCGAGAGAAGCGTTCGTAGATGGGTATAACCAGTTCCAAGCGTAAATGACGTATTTGCGTTGTCGTAGGCCTATAAAGTTATAACGATGATCAGGGTCGATTCATTAGTTTTCTTCATGAAAAAGCTTGAAGATGGGGCAAGTACACAGAATGCTATCAAATTAAGCTCACTCGGGAAAAACGAAGTCCTCACTCATAAAGGAGAAGCTTGGTGAGTAAACCATACCGGAGAACTTATCTGTATATGAGTTACTTTTTGACAGATTTCACGAATCCGACTGGATGTGTACCTGAAGAAACATCAAAAAATGAATAATTTCTCATGCCTACTCGAGCATATGATACTAGGGTATAATGTAGCATGAAGTACCTAGGCTTTAAGCAAATAGACGCTGGTAAAGCCGAACCGTAGAAACAGTCTACTATAGCATCAGCCTCAAAGCACAGCAGGGGACTGCACTCGATTGCTGCGACGGAGTTAGATACACTTTTTGCCAGAGACAAGTCGCTAGTGGATAATATTATGATGAGGAGAGTATCACTACAAGTTGCATCTTGAATTTCAATGCGTTGATACACAGAGCGTGAAGTGGCTAAAACGCTTGTTGTGGTTCGGTCATAAATGCCATCGTGTCACGTGAGAGCCCGATTTGGCCGCCCAGCACATATAGAGCCGGCTCTGTGAGCCTGGACTCCAGATTCATTTGGACACGCGTTATTACAGTGGGACGTCTACGCTCCTGATTGACTTTAGGCTCTCAGCTTCCTTAAACCTTCGTATTGAAGATGACCCATCGAAGGACAGAAAGCAACGCGGCATAATGTCCAATTCTCATAGGTTCCCGAGTATACCCCGAACTGCAACGGTCTTCTACTGAGGTCGGGTAGGAGACCGAGTTATTTTAGTCTCTTGCTCACGTTCTCAAGAGTAGGATTCACATACACGCGAAAACCGAAACTCATCCTAATCAAGACATAAATGTACAGTTGATTAGCTAAGGTTCACACGGTCCCATATAAAGGTATTCTCCCTCGAAGTCACATCGAACAACGCGGAACTTTAACGCGTCAGCGCACTTAACAACCTACGTACGGCATATGATGACAACGGCACCACTTGACGTCACGCCTTAAGCACTCATCAACGAGAATAAAGACGTCGTTATATTGAGAACGTTGCAACAAATAGACATGATAACTCCGAACTCGAAACACGGTAGGCGAAACTAACGAGGACGACTACGGAAAGAGAAAAACAAACACTCAAAACACTCCACAGCTACCGTCGCGCTCTGCATTCACGGGTAGCACGCAAAGAGATTGAACGGATTCAAAGGGAGAAACCAGCCAAAGTATAGGGGGTAGGAATCGTCTATGCCTTGGGCGCCTCCTCGCCGCCCTCAGCAGGAGCATCATCCTTATCCGCGGGCTTGTCACCAGAATCCTGCATGTCCGAGGTCCAGAGGGTGAGGTTATCACGGAGTAGCTGCATGATCAACGTCGAGTCCTTGTAGCTCTCCTCGGACAGAGTGTCAAGCTCCGCAATCGCGTCATCAAACGCCTGCTTCGCAAGATGGCACGCACGGTCGGGCGAGTTGAGGATCTCGTAGTAGAAGACTGAGAAGTTGAGCGCAAGCCCGAGACGGATGGGGTGGGTAGGCGGCAACTCGGTGACAGCGACGTCAGACGCGGCCTTGTAGGCCTCGAGGGACTTGTCAGCGCTGTCCTTTCGCTTCTCGCCGGTCGCGAACTCGGCAAGGTAACGGTGGTAATCACCCATCCTGCGCAAATGCAAATTCCGATCAGCAACGCGTGTCACGTGAAGAATCCGATTAGGGGCTCACATCTTGTGGTAAAAGACCTTGCTCTCGCCAGAGGCGGCCGAGGGGATAAGGTGCTTGTCGAGAACGTCGAGGATATCCTCGCAGATCTTCGCAAGCTCGCTCTCAATCTTCTCGCGGTAGCCCTTGATCATCGCAACCTGGCAAAGAGGCGCGTCTCGTTAGGGCGCGAAACATATTCAGAGAGGATAGAAAACGAACCTGGGCTTCATTGCCCTTGGACTCCTCCTTCTGCTCGATGGAAGAGACGATGCGCCACGACGCACGGCGAGCACCGATGACGTTCTTGTACGCGACAGACAGGAGATTACGCTCTTCTACAGTGAGTTCCTGGTCGGACGACGCGACACGCTTCATGTTCTCGACCATCTCTGTGTTTTGCACGCCGCGTCAGCCAATGGCTACGCGTCGAATGGTAGATCAGTCAGCTCACCCTCATAGCGTTCAGCCTGCTCAGCGAGCTTGGCAAGGTAGACAGAGTCCTCACGCGAGTCAGCCATCTACGGAAAATGATTAGCCCATGCCCAGTGAACAGAGAGTGAAAAACGCACTGGAATTAGATGCGAGTAGGTGGTTAGAGACGCGTTGGGTACGGTATAAACTGGAGAGAGGGGCGAGTGAGCTACTGAGCACGACGAGTAGACGGGGGTGACGTTGAGGTTGGGAGGCGGAGCAGGTGCACGCGCAGGGGTTATATACACTTACTGCTGAGGAGGAACAAACCAGGTGGGTACAGGGCGGGTTTGCATCCGAAGCCCATAACCCAGTCCTACGCGCTGGGCGGTACCAGCCCCGCGTCCCAGACCCTTAGCCCGGACCCTGCTAGCGCCGAGTGCAGACGCGTTTGGCCGACGCCGATGTCGAGGCTGTGCGTTTGTATGCTCGACAACCCTAACCCAGAGCCCGAGCGTGCAACCCTCCCCAACGCGCCGTGTCTGGTATCCGTAGGTGGCCGGCAGCGTCATGCCCTTGACACGCTCTATATGCGCGTCATGGGCAGTGTACTGATCAATAGACCACGTCTATAAGAGTCAATAACCGTTATTGAGCCCCATTGTTTTTTCTGCCCTTGTGCGCCATGGAGCTTGCCTCCTTGTGTACTCCACATGCTGCGACATCACCGCGCAATGCCGGGTCAACGGAAAATGTCGGTGATATAAATCATATTTGACGCCACTTGCACGCGTCGTTGCTAGACACCGTCGCTGCAACGGAGACAACCTTCCTCCGGTCTGCGTTACGAGCCTGCACATCGCCTTGCCATATCCAAGACGCGTGACGTAACTCCTTATCAGTCAGCCTCTCGACGATCACTCCACGCTATTCTCTGTTGTTCCTTGACGACCGGTCTCGGCCCGATGCGTCATTTGCACGTGATCCGGTCCTCAGGCTTAAAATATCTCAATTGTGGGCAACTAAGTAACACAAGGCGGACCCCTCGCCCTAGAACGCCAAGACCGCCCCGGCGTTCGAGTTTACAGTTGATTTGACCGACAAAGTGGCCGCAAGGCTGTATGAGTAGCCAACTGCGCTCTAAGAGGCTGTTTGTCAAGTAATTTATCAGTATATGCGCTCCGTAATAACAGTTATACGTACTAGTTGGGGAAGACCAGATCGCTCCTCCAAAATCATTTCCACTCTGGTTCACATATCCATTGTCCGTACTCATGATTGGCACGTGCACAGACTCGAACACGTTGTTCTGAACCAAAAGTTTCGCCCCAACCCAGGTATTGACCGCGCTATCCACATCAGTGAAGCTATCCCTAAACTATCAGCTCGTACCTAAACCATCATAATCCAGACACTCACTGGTTATTATAAACGTGCCCCTTTCCAAACCTAAACGACGGACAATGACTTCCCAAACTCGACCTCTTGTTGAAAGCATAAGTCACCCTCAACGCTCCGTCCATGCTCTCCAAATCATCCGACGCGCCAACCAACGAGGTCTTGTAGTGATCATGGATATATGAATACGTGACGGAAACGCCGTACGAGCCCGAAGTAATGTCGATCAGTCCGTCATAGTAGTCCTTGTCGTGATCCCGGTCCGAGAACACTTCCACGTGGTCGATCCAGACTCGGTTGGAAGATGCCACCCCGATCGCATCGCCGTATGTGGCTAGTACCTTGGATATCTAATCGAATAGACTGTGTTGAGTACGACTCTCCAATGTTTTGGGGTAAACTTACCTTCAAGTTACGGATAATCACGTTCGAGACGCTATCTACCCGGATACCAACACCTGCAAGGGCTAGAACCAAATATTAGGACTTACTCTTGCATTTACCTGAACAAACTTACCAGCTCCCTTTTTGCCAATCAATGTATTAGCTCCAACCTTGATGGTTGCAGCCCCACTGATCGTTCCGGAGACCATAACACCTTTTGCCGTGTTCCCGGTCACGGCTGCCTTGAGTTGGTTGAACGTGGTCACTGTCACAGGCGTCGCGGCCCCTCCGCCCGTCGTTCTGTATCCCACGCTCAACTCGGTAATCAAATCCAAAATAAATGAGGCACTCACCCTCCATTCAACGTGGCGAAACCGATAGTTGCCTTGTCACTAACCAACGCGCGCTTCTCGAGCGCGGGTGAGCCGAGAGCGACGTTGGCAAGAAACGCAACGAATCCGAAAGTGCTGAACTTCATAGTGAGCCGTAAGGACTGGAACGAAAATTTTGGTCATACGGAACTCACCTTTTATACTCTTATCTGGCTCAGCCTCGCAAATACATCACACCAGTGAACGAGCCTTGGCGCCGGAAGAACTTCATCAAGCTCAACCACGAGGCACTTGTCGGCTAATTAACCACCTATTGGGATTAATCAAGGAGGTCGAAGAGTGGGGAACCTGACCATCCGGGGTACTATAATAATGGGTCAGTCATCAGAAGCTACTTTCGCTAGAGAACTACCTTAGTTCCAATCGTGACCAGTCCCATCGTAATAAATGGATGGATCGGGAGAAACGAAGCTTTATCCTGAAGGTGGGATGACAACACTGATAATTGCTCGGTTATATTCAAAGGGGGAGTGGCAGTTTAGAGTAACCTACCAAAGTAAAGTAGGTTCAGGCAGTTAAAATTCTTCCGAGAGTGTTGAACACGT
>WSTH01001502.1:0-12173 GCA_019616345.1 Ceratobasidium sp. 395
AAGAAGTACTGCCGCATCCGCGGCAAGGAGGAGATGATCGGCGAAGTCCGTAACATTACCGACGGCTGGCCTTCGCTTAAGGAAGCCAAGTTCGATACGATCGATGCTGCGCTCAAAACTCCCGGTCACCCGAACCAGGCGTATTTCTTCTCGGGTAACAAGTTTGTGCGCGTCGAGTTCCAGGTGGGGACTACGAACGATAAAATCGTCGACGGACCCAAGTCGATCCACGAAGGGTGGCCGCACATGCCTTTCAAGCAGATCGATATGGCTCTGGCCCGTCCGGATAACGACCAGATGGGTGTCTATATGTTCTCTGAGGACCAGTACTGTCAGTTGCAGGTTGACGTCGGTGGCCCGAATGATCGTATCATCAGCAAGGAGCGTGAGGTGGCCAAGTACTGGCCGGCTCTGAAAGAGGCTGGTTTCTATCATTAGTTAGCGGTTCTGAACCAAAAGACACACCTGTAGGGTGTTTGTATGCTTTCCAGCTTGTCATGACCGAATCGATTGTACAAAGTATGGCTTCTTCTGTTTTGATCTGGAGAAGTAAGAGTCGAACGGAACAGTGGGTGGTGATATATAATATGGCACGCGGGATCGAGCGCCATTCTTACAATGATACTGAGCAGGGACGCACCCAGGTTTTAGACCATACACCACCGATTTCGAGCGCCAAAATTCGGTTGCACGGATTTTAATTCAAGCACGAACCACAAAAGTGCACGGAGCCCGGGGGCCCTAAAACGGTCTTGAAAGACCGGACGCCGGGGGGCATATGCTCGTCTGGTGGTCATCGCATCGGAAGTTGGGAAGGGACCGAGGGGCGAACGATGAAGTAAAGTGGGGGGGCTTCTTATAGCTATCTCATGTATGTATATAAGCGCAAGAGGTTTTGTCTCTACAACATCTCGAATAATAAATTAATATACCTACCCAACGGCGAGTTAAGCTTTGATCAACAAGTAACCTAACTACGCTTACCTCATCAAACGGCCGTGTATCTTTGAAGCAGCTTTCCCACACCTCATTGACCGCCCGCTCTGCGTCTTCAGGGCTTTTGCATGCTGGGTTGGCTATCACGGAGAGTATAGCGCGTCGACGAGCACACGCCTAAGGATCAATAAGTTTCAGAAACATTTTGACCTACGAATCTTGACGAAACAAACCTGGTGCTGTTTAGAAAATGTCACAAATCCGCGCTGAGTCTCTCGAGACCAGCGGCAATCTCCGCTCAAACTAGCGGCACGAATCTGCGGATAATTTTGGTTACTAAGAAAAACCAACATATGCACATCAAACGCTCACTTCACTACAAGCGTGGTGTCTCAAGTTGTTCCAGTCGACGTTGAACTTGGCATGGTCGTACATATGAACCAACTCGTGAACCAGCGTATCTTGCATATGCGACTTTGACAAGAAACGGTCCTGGCAGAGTAGTACGCCAGCCTCTGGACTGAACCCGCCAGCTCGAGTCGCGTCGCAGGGGCTACAGTGTATATGATCTGGGCTAACATTTGCGCCTTCAAGGGCGAGATGCTTCATCATGAAAACAACAACCGGACCTGGGATAGCTTATTAGTGCATATTAAAATTAAAATTTTAGTACTTACTATTTTTCATGAGGTCCGATTTCCATGCCTCGCATCGTCTCCATTGCGACTCTTCCAGTTCCAGCCCTTTGAGCTTTTCCCGCTGCGCCTTATCATCTTCACTCAATCCTAGCCCGGTGAAGCGCGTCAAGCTAGTTCTCCATCGTTCAAACGCAGACTCTTCCTTGGTAGACCGGAATGGTGACTGGGGACTGGACGATGAGCCAGATGTGGTCGAGGTTGACATCCCAAGCCCTGACTCATCATAGCGTTTAGCGCCTGATGACTCAGCTCGATCACCAGTGGCTTGTGGAGATTGACAGTCTCAGATCGGCTACCCACATTTGATCCCGGACACTCTTCTCGTTAATCACCTCAAGCTCACCATGGGAAAAGGTTTGTTCATTGCTCACTTTTCACTCGATTATGCTGTCGCTAAGCATGCAATTGATAATTGTGTATAGGTAAATTGAATATCTAATTTGTTTGGATTTCGGCTGGGACAAGGGTTTCTCGTGGCGTAGTCTGATTGGAGGGCATTCGAATCTTATCGTGACTGTGTACGAAAAAGTGCTAATTTTCCCTATTTTAGTTCACGGGTCCCTTGCCCGCGCTGGTAAAGTCAAGTCTCAGACCCCCAAGGTCGAGAAACAGGAGAAGAAGAAGACGCCCAAGGGCCGTGCGAAGAAGCGCATTCTGTACACCCGTCGGTGAGTTTCCCCATCGCAGGTTTATTTTGAATTCAGTTATGCTAATAATACGACGTTATCAGTTTCGTAAACGTTACAACTCTGCCTGGTGGAAAGAGGCGCATGTGAGTCTTCTCTACAATCTCCGTTTGACTGTACCACACCCCTTCGGATGACACAAGAAACACAAGCATAGTTCACACCGAATCATTATGTGGAACAACATTCATCTTATAGTCTTTCGCTCCTAACTGATCCATCTCTTTTCCCCTCTATCGATTTTTCTCCTCGCAACTACGGCTGACTAACCGCGTTCCCGGCAGGAACCCCAACCCCGAGAAGTAAATTTTCGGTGGAGCTACCACCATCTCTCGACCGCTGGATCACGTATCAGGATAGCGCATCCTACGCCGTTCGCCAGGCCGGTTTGGGATGGTCTATGCGTTGTTTGGCCTATTGTTGTATATTCACCGTGCATGGATTGTGTGTATTGTGCGCTTTGTCTATCCATATCTGTTTCATGAACATAGATATCTACCTATCGTAGATCATAACCGCTTCCGGTTAACTCCAAGTGAAAAGAAACTGTCAAACTCGCGCTCGATCCAAGGGAGTAACGCACGATTTGAATTTCAAATCCCGGAGGTGGCGGGCCGGTCGTTGGGCAGTTGTCGCCCAAATCAAATATACGAATTGACTAAGTCGTAGATAAGAAACAAAATATACATTAAAATATGGTTGATATGAAGATATATATAGTTCCCCCGGAAGCCACAAAGAGAGGTATTACCCGAAGTGGCAAGCGGCCCACAGATCGTTGACTCAGAGTGTATACATGCGCACGTGTATGGTCCCAATTACTATTAGCTATAGCCGCCAATTCTACAGGAACATAGCGCATATAGTGGGGGTCGGCAACCGATAGGTGAGGTTTGTCCAGGTCACGTGACTGGACAAACATATGCATCACTAGCCGACCACTTGCTCGCCGCGCGCAAGTCGCAGTTTGATAGCAACAAATTAGATATTTTGCTACAATGTACATATAGTATCAAAGATAAAATAAATTGAGTCTTTCCTCTAATAAGCCTAATCAAAACAATACTTCGTCGTCATGATAGAGTTCTACATCCTCGGGATATGCTTCCACATCCTCCGCGTCCGCACTCTCGAGCAGCACAGGGCCACTGGTGCTGTATACGACACTGTCTCTCATCTTTGCCTGCTTTCGACGCTCTAAACCCGCCAAAATCTCCTTGATCTTCGCTTGTTTATTCCCAATCGTTGTCTTCGCTCGCATTTGACCATCACCGGATTCTCGAAGCTTGTCGATCTGGTTGTCTAGGTCTTTGACCCTCAGTTTAAACAGATCTTCGTAGGTAGCGTCTTCTAAAAGCTCGATCATGGCAAGCTTACGCGTGGTGTCTAATTTTCTTTCGGCTGCTTTTGTTTGTCGAGCGCGACTTGTTTCCGCCCGCTCTTCAAGCGCAGTATCCATTTGCTCGCGAAGCCTCTTATTTTCACCGCTTGAGTCAATGGTACGAGCTTCATGTCGAACAAAACGTTCGTCAACGTCGCCAAGCGTTTTTTTCACCCATTTGGAGGTTTCGTTGCGTACCCACATAACTCGAGCATTCCGTTGGTTATCTGTCATCGTAGGGGCCCAACGGATCATCTGCCGACTTTGACCCAGCAGGCCTTCGCTCACGTCGTTTGTTGGCGGAAGCCAAGCGCTGGCGCGCTGTTCTGATGTTGCCTGTGCAATTGCGCCGCCCTCAGCAAACTCTGCTGTAAAGCGCTCCCAAGTTTGAAGAGCTCCCGTAAAGAATGCCGATATGATGGGATATAAGTCAGGGAGCTTGGGGTGGAGCGAAAGGATCTTGTAGACTACCTCGGGTCGCTCCCAAGGCTGCCCATCGAATGCACCAATAGACAGAGTTGTGTCTTGTGCAATCAGTAGCTCGGGCTTGTCTGCAATTGCCTGGCAATACTCCCTCACTTCGGTGTGGAGGCGGGCAAGCTCAAAAGCATTGTGAGACCCAGCCCGAACATAGCGCATATAGGGACGCCCCACAGCTTGAGAATAGAGCGCCAGAACTACCAATTCTGTCAAGGTAGGAGTGTCTTGTAAAGCTTGAAAAACGTTGAGTTATAGGTTTGTGAAGCCTGGGGTTGTTTTAGCGTTGCGCAAATTCGTCAAAAGGAGAATATATGCGTCCAAATTCAGAATGAGCTCTGCTGCAGCATCGCAGTAGGACCCATATCTGGTGTTACTCGTATCTGGGAACCTCTTCGAGTAGCCAAATGTTCGCTGAATTATAGTTAGCTATGTATCTTTTTCCATGGTAAAATATAAAGTTTACTAACACAGGAACTCGTGGGTCTGTAAAATACATATAATCTGCGAATAATACGCGTATTATGTCTCAGATATTATATATATTACTTAGGGCGGTCATATATCTAATACGCGGTTAATACCCGTATTATATCCATTATCCGTTTATATATACAATACAGCCGATAGTATTTTAATTGTATATAAGAAAACGTGCCCGGCGACGCAGGACACCAAGTCCCGCGCCGCGCAAACGCATCTCCGCGTTGTCGCCGGCGTCGATTCAGACTCGACACCTGAGTGAGTTTGAAATACAAAGAGCCAAAGATACGCACCATAAATCTAGAACGAATTGGCATAACAATAGATCACTATAACCATATCTGGAATGTAACCCACCACGGTTTCTAGCCCCCACCCGCCTCGACCCCAAAGTCCCCGCCCACCCTGAAGCCCGCCGTCCAGCGGCCAGCACGAGCGGCCATGCCCCCGCCCATTGAAACGCCAGTTAGACGAGAAGGTTAGCATACAACGTGGAATGGTAATTTAATAGTTGGCAAGTGAATCTGATCCTACTTACCAGTTAGCAGTGCCAGAATTGGATGACGATAGTCCTCCAAACTCTCCGATTACCTCAAAGCGCGCCGAAAACCAGTCCAAGACTAATATACAAGACGGTATGGCTCCGAAGAATGGTACAGAGGGTGAGTAGCCAGCGCATATAGGCGGCAAAGTACTCACTTGGTATCGTAGCACCCTCAGGCCCCAGACGCGCCGCTGTTTCCTTCTCGAGGGTAAATTGCGCCAGCTCAAACCTGGCCTAGGTGGAGTTTAGGTAGCCGTCTTGAAGACGTAGGAAGAAGCACCTAAATCGTTTGAGTTGGATTTGTAGAAGCGTTGCGAGGAGCTCCAGAGCACATCCACGAGTTTGTAGGCTCGGTTGAAAACTCACCCGCCGTTACTAGTTCAGCTCGGTCGAGCGAGCCATCCAAGGCGCACAAAGCCGGAGAGAATACAGGTCTTTGAGTAGATCTTTCAAGCAAGGAGCGCGAGTGGAGAGCAGAAGTGTTGGCGAGGCTGAGAAGAGGATGTTGGTGAGATGGTAGGACCAGGACAAGAGGCTCGTGGCAAGTTTTGAGGCGGATCTGGTGGCGAAGCCGGTAGTGATGCTGGCGGCAATATTGGTGGTCAACTTGACGATACAGGGAATGTTGGATGGGAGGCAGAGATCGAAGAAGAGGAGGGTGAGACTTTGGCAGAAAGGCCAGGAGGTCAGGCTTGGCCGTCGCTGTCGTTACGCAAAAGCTCAATACGCTAGGTGAGTTCTTTTTTAATGCCTGTCTTATGAGCTACTTACACCGCTTGGACACCCTAACTGATCCGGCTTTGAAGGACACCTCTGCTGGAACCCGAAACGCTGACCACGAAACCCCGGTGTACCTACCCATGCCGTCGCCACCGCTCCCTGAAAGCCAGTCCGCTTTGCTGGTCGAGACAAGCACGTCTGGCCAATTGATATAGCCAGGAAAGCGTCGTTAATGGTGCCCCCAGTCCTCAAAAAATAGCTCAAGGGTGAACAAGGGTAAAACAGGTTGAAGCGGGTTAAATTATGTTTTGTACGTACTGTTTTCTTCTACTCAGACTCCCCCTATGTCAGACTCTCCCCCTCAAACCCTCTGTCGCTGTACCGGTCGTTTCTGCTTTATTGGATGTGAGTAGTCATATAGCGCTTACCTGTCTGTGTACAAGTTTAATGAGAGGCTAAATGGCAAGCTCACAAAGTGAATTGAGAGGTCAGGAGGCTGCCGTCGCTCACGTACCAGTATCGGGATTGACAACTCTCATAAAATCGCCGAGGTCCTCCACATTCCGGCTCACGAGTCGCATTTGAGCTGTAAACTATTTGTCGAATCGGTAGACTTGGCCGTTGTTGGCCTGGAAATCTGGTAAACCCCTATTCTCGTCCTCCTCTGCTCGTGGGGCCGCGCCGGGCGGCGGAGCAGAAGGTCAAGGCCGAGACTATTTCCATCATCTTCAAGCTCAATCTGACGCTCTGGCGATAGGGGCTGGGCTTGTGGAGTGTTTCCGCGGGCTGGAGATTGAACGCGAGGGGAGGGAGGAGCAGGGGAAGATGGGGGCCGCTGACGATCTGGGGAACGAGGAGCTGGGCTAGGTGAGTTTGTAATGTCTTTAAGTCCTCGACTACGCGACGGTCCATGCTGGTTATTGTCGCGTTGAGCCCCCTCATCGTTAGGAGCTACTCCTAGCCCCTCGCGTCGAGGGTACGTACTTCTTCTTGTGATTTTCGACGGTTACGGCAAATTGTTCAACGCGGCCGTTGCACCGAGCACAGTAGCAAATTTTCTGCTGTCTACGATGAGACTGTGACTGCCAGGTGAGTGTCCGCATTTCAAGTAGGCCAAAGGCACTTGCCCGGCGTACGCGTTTCGATGACGGCGCGGCGTCGAGCGTGTTTCCTCGCTCCATTTAGCTGCGAGCTTGGCCGTAAAGTTATAGAGAACGATCAGGCTAGGTAAATCAAGTGGCGGCGGAAGTGACGGGGTGGTGATGTGGTGTCAAGAGAAGGCGTGTCGATCCACGTCAAAGTCGAATTTAGGTTAATGACTTAGACAGATCTGGTGGATCGCACGGACCACGCGTTTGGATTGATCGAAATCATATGTTGATAATGGATATGATGCACGTATTAGTTAGGTATTATATGCGCGATTTCATATAAACCATTTCTTTATTGCTCGCTCGCGCCTCCCTAGTCGCCAGGCTAGATAATATGCATATTATACGTGTATCATATATATTATAGACACCCATGAGTTCCTGTGTAACCTCAAAGAAATGATCAACTGTACTTTGGTATCCTTTTTTATCGTCCTTGTTGTTGAATAATGCACCGGCAAGCGAAGCAAGTTTGACAGCGCCACGCATATATTGACTAGTCGGCTGTCCCTGCAATGGTTTTGCCGCCTCAAACTTGTTCTTCAGAGCAATTGGAGGCGTAAGACTACAGCTCTCCCATGCTTTGGCCATGCTTCCAACGCCGCCTTTTACAGCATTCAGCTCCTTGTGCATACAGCAACCAACCCAGGCCAAAAAATCAACCTCGCCTTGTAACTTTGGGTCAAGTTGCTGAAATTGGGCTTCACCGATCTGGGACGCCAAAGCAAACCAGGCGTCGTGTATCAAAGCCGCCTGCTGTTCTGTGGGTAATGTCTGCCAGTCGCCAACGCTATTTGTTGCGTCATCTAAGTAAGTCGAAAGTAGATGTAGCTGCTCTTCGGTTGACATTGATTGCAGTTTAGGTACTGCTCTAGCCTGTCGGTCACAACCCCTCTTCCACGCCTCAACAAGCTGAAAGAAACGCTTCTGGTCTGCAGCGTGGTCTGTGAGTACGCCTCGTAATTTTGGCGCAATCATTTTACTGGTTAGGCTGTGTTTTTGTCCCAGAGAGCTTTGAGTAAACACACTACAAAGTGAGTCCAGAGCGACTATCCATCCCTGCAACTGACTTTCTGAAGTGTGGTTGATCGCTTTTTGTACCCCAAGCGTGCGAAATATTGGTTTTTGTTCAATTTCGCCCTTGCTAGAAGGCTCTGAGTGACTGTTAGGCTGGCGAACCTGTAGATACAAGGATTTTGCCTCATGCTGAACATTCTTTATGGTCGTCCCATCACCGCAAATGCTAAAGTCTAGTTAGGGTGTGAGTCAGTATATGCGTTGACAAATATATTAAAAGTAAGACTTACAATCTGCTTGGCTAAGTTCGTGCCCTATCTGCATACGAGCTTGAACAAGTCCCTCCAGCATCACTCGAGCAACGCTTCGAGCACTGACAGAGCCCGAAATTGATATGCCTAGAGCTTCGGCCACGATATTAATAATGTCCAAGATTTGTTCAGTAGAAACGCCTTTGCAGACGAGCTTCCTAATCATATCTCGGACCTCCGGTTGAATGACACCAGACTTATTTTTTAATTGGTACGTCTGTAGATCCATTTCTTGAGTATTGGCAGCAGTTTTAACTGTCGCGTTTCGCGATATCAAACGCTGTATCTTCTTCCGCATCGTATCCCGGGAGCGATTGAGTTCGATTTGACGATTTTTGAGGCCAGATATGGTACTATATTGTATTTCTAACTCGCTGTAAGCTGTGGCTAACTCTTGTGAGTATTGTTCAACGAGCTTTTCAAGCGTCTCGGCCTCCTGCGCACTTCGGTTTGCCTGCGTTTGAACGTCTTTAAGCGCAGCGTTTGTGTTTGATTCGCCCTCAAGCGCTCCGAGGAGACTGATATTGGACTGCTTAACGGTTGCACGAAGCTCGGTAACCTACAAGGATCAGACATATACATCGTAAGTTACTGTTTGTCAAGCTAAGGTCTATGATATCTCACCTTTTTCTTGGCTCCTTTTTTCCCTTAATAGTGAGTTTTTGTAGGCGTTTTTAATTGTTTGGAGCTGCTTTGTATTCGATTGTATCGATACATTCGATTCCACACGGCTGCGATGAGCAGAAGGAGGGGGAACCTGTGTGTCCGAGGCTGGCACATCGTTTGCTTTGCCAGATCGTGCCGCCAGTACTTGCTCCCGTAGTTTCTCTATATGAGCTTTCTGGGCAGGTGATCGGGTCTTTCGAACGTGTGAATTGTATCTAGCCATACTTATGGCGCGGTAGAATTCGAGTGAGAGATGC
The DNA here is from genome assembly GCA_019616345.1 of Ceratobasidium sp. 395. Classification (NCBI taxonomy): domain Eukaryota; kingdom Fungi; phylum Basidiomycota; class Agaricomycetes; order Cantharellales; family Ceratobasidiaceae; genus Ceratobasidium; species Ceratobasidium sp. 395. Next base: position 9,328 of record WSTH01001502.1, read on the forward strand.
GCGAACGGCTCGTGGCGAAGATTACTCATGCAAAACCGCTTACATAATCGTAGACCTTGCCAGAATGTGCTGGTACCTTTGCGTACAGTGTAGCTCCCACATCACGTCGTTTTGATGCGTATGAAGTTAGCTAGATCGCTCTAAACATCCCACCGAAGGGATCGTCTCGAAAAAAATATTTTTTGTAGGCCAGGATGGTATATTTACGATTCGTAACATACAAACCAAGGCAGGTAAATGGAACTTTCTCGAGGCGATCCCTTTGTAGCATTTTAGTATGCATTTTAGTATGTGTACTGAGGTACTGAATGGAAGAGGTGAGCGTTGAACTCATACGACATGCAAAGGCTACCTGCACTCTAGTGTTGCAAATTGTTTGGATATTTCGGCCCGGACATCAATTGCTTACGTGTACTGGGCGGTTGCCGACCCCCATATCATATAGCCATGGATCAACGGTTACCATTATGAGCACATGCAGCTCCGCCGCTCCGCTGCGTGTGCAATACTTAATCCGGTGGTTGCCAAGCTGAGCCTAAGCACAACCTCCGCCTAAGCGTGCGCAGCGGGTTTCTCAAATATATAGGACATGAGCAAATCGTTGATTTGGATTGCTTCGTTACTTGAACTAAATTTACAAATTTGATCGGGCTTGTTCTCAAGCCGCAGCGGTGAGGACGGCATCCTTCTTCAAGGTAACAATTTGAGGGTTCGAGTATGCCTTTAGTCCATTAACCCCGCCTTCCACGCCAAGTCCGGATTGTTTATGGCCGCCAAATGACTACGAATATTGTATGAGTACAGGCAATGGCGTTGGAGTAATGTTTATGTAGACGTACCGTTTCAGTTGCCCATGGAATAAATTGGTTCATCGACACCGCTGATAAATGATTCTACTCAGTGCTTATCGTCCAAACTGCAATTCTCCGCACTCACTTCCGGCCTGAAGCTGCAAGGCGATTCGCTCAACCGTCTCCGCATCTTTCCCCCAGACTGAAGCAGCCAGTCCCCAGGTTGTGTCGTCTTTGGGATATATCAGCATCAAGGCCATATTACAGCCAGTTGGCAACACGTACTAGCACGTCTAACAACATCCTTCTCGTCGTTCCATTTCAACAACGGTACAATCGGCCCAAACGGCTCCTCGCGTACGATCTTCGAGTCCTCGGGAGGGTTGTCGATAATGGAGATTGGGACGTATAGTCCGTTGGTAGGATTAGGATTGATATCTCCACCAAGAACAAACTTGTAGTTGTTTGCGTGCGCATCTTCGAAGTGGGACACTACCCGCTTGTATCTGTCGGCGAAAAAATATGAGCACACAGTAGGGGAAAGGTAGAGAATTGGCGCACTGGGGAAGGTTTTGGATAGGACCAAGCTGCGAATCTGGTTCTAGGCCATTGCCAACCTTGACGGTTTTTGCGAACTCGACGAGTGCGTCGCGGAACTCGTCGTAAATCTTCTCGTGGACATAGACCCGTTTGGCTGTGGTGGGCGTCAACTGATAGCTTTGTGATCAAGGGGACTATAAACGTACCAGCAATACCTATTAATACGCAAAGGATGACATATATCATTTGTATCAAAGAGTCATGCAGTCAAATCTAACTTACAGGCTTGTCCAGAGTTCTGTTAGTGCAAACCGGTTAGCTTTGTTGATTTGCTATACGTTATGAGCCCACTCACCAGGAAAGCGCCCCAGAAGATTTGACTAAAGTAGAAACGGTTAGATGAGATAGTGTTGACAGCGATTGTAGATTGAGTGAACTTACGGTGCAACCGCCTTTGGGTCAACATCAGGAAGAAGGATTGCAGGATCGTTTCCTCCTAGAAAATACTCCCAATCAGCTTCCGCTTAAAGAGCCGTCATGACGCTTGACTTCACTAACCGAGCTCCAGAGTCACCCTCTTCAAGCCTACACTCGCGCTCTGCATCACCTTCTGACCAGTGAAACTCGACCCAGTGAAGCTTATCTTCACGTAGAATGTTTGGGTAAGTTACGTAGATTCTATAAGTCCCACTACTGACCTTGTCAATACCTGGATGTGATGTGATCCAAGGGCCAAGATTATCATCGCCACTTATAACGTTCACGACGCCGGGTGGAACGACGGACTGTATATCCTTTATGAAACGCAGAGTCGTGAGCGGCGTGAACGGAGAGGGCTTTATGACGAGGGTATTTCCGGTCATGAGCGCACTCGCAATCTTTATGACGCCAAGTAACAAGGGGGCATTCCTAGAGTCCTGGTTAGAATAGGTCCAACATCTTAACACGAGACACTTTACCAGGGAACAATGCCTGCGCACTAAAAAAAATGTTATTAACCGATTGATTTGACGAAAGTGGGGACATACCACGCCAAGCGGAACATATCGCTCAACAGTCTTCTGCTGTTCATTGTCCACAAGAACTGTAGTGGGCAGTCGAAGTTTTGAAGTGCCGCGCAGCCACGTGATAGAGAAGCCTGTTTCAAATTCATTCAACTGGAAGAAACCGTAACATTTCAGTCAACACCGTATTGGTCGACGGCGATTATATATACTAACAGGTTTCCCGTTTTCGAGCGTGAGAAGCTTGTTGTAGTCTTGGGCGTTCTTTTCGACAATGTCGGCAATCTTGTTGAGGATCTCGCTACGTTCATCTTGAGATGTAGTGGACCAGGCAGGGAAAGCTGCGCGAGCTGCCGCAACAGCCTCATCAAGCTATAATACCAAGCTGATTAAACATCGCAAAATGGGTTGACCAAGGATTTCTACTCACTTGTTCTTTTGTCGCAATCGGAACCTCGGCGATCTTCTGTTGTGTTCCAGGATTGATGACGTCGAGTTTTTGGGACGAAGT
>WSTH01001503.1:0-12172 GCA_019616345.1 Ceratobasidium sp. 395
GACGCGCGTGGGTTTTGTATATACATATATCCCACCGCCCTCCCTTGCCGTGCTACACGCACGCACACTCGTTGTGGTTTAGTGCCACACCCAGCCCTCGCGGTCTGGGCGGCCCGGCCAAACACCCAATGCCGCCTCCGGCGGCTTGGGATATCCCACAACACCGCGAAAGCTAGACCGCGGCGAGTGTATAGTGCGCATATAGCACACGGACAAGGGACAAGCGCCCTGGCCCAAAGGCTGAGTAGGTGAACTAAATACTGGGCTTACATATACATGTATGCCTATGAAGAAGCTAAATGAGCGTGAGTCAACCAACATTAAGCAACAAACTAATCATCCGCCAATTGATACCCACGTGACATAATCCATGATCCAACGCATATATGTAGTTTGTGTCGTTGGCGGCTCTTTGTGGGTGTTAGAGGGTTTCAGTTTGAAAGCCGCCGGGCGCTTTTTGGTCCCTCGACTATGAGTTGAGAAGGCGGGGTACGCTACTCAGAGTCATATGTGAGGCAGTGGATTGTCTGGCGCGCGCCTCAGCTGGTACATCTCAACCAGCCATATGCATCACATTACCAGGCCATGGGCGATTTGATGAAACTGCATTGCCTCATCGATCCCACACCACGCTGGCGGCACTTTAGTAAAACATTCGTTTCCAGTGCATTGCTTTGGATACGGTAGACCACCGGTTACTGCTTGTCCGCATGCTCACTTCTTTGATGAAGCTTCCCAAAACATATTGCTTTGCCATTCCTTTAGCATAACCACTGCTATGGTCAACTGAACATATTGTGAGCAACCCACCAAACACCTGGGGCGTGCGGATGACCCAAGCAGTTTCCGCTCCGACATCAACAGACTACGAAGATCTGACGCAACGATGCATAGGGCAAGCACCTGAAACGGTTTCACGCTTCATCCCCGATGCCCGAAGTACCCACATGTCCGAAAGCCACCCCGCCTCGGCGACTCCCGGAGTAGGAGTGACTGCCAGTTTCTGCCCGTTCACAGCGTGCCCGGTTCTCTTATAACACGTTTTACATTGCTGCTTCGTCGCTCCTTTAGCATAGCCACATCTGCAAGCGGTGAACCATTTATATGAGCATATCTTCTCTCTGGCACCTCCAATGATAACCACCGGACTCATCGAACAGATAAAAGGTGGCGGATTCACCTCTAAGTTATTTTTACAGCCTCTCAAGTTATTTATTGCGCGGAATACAAGCCAAACGGATTAGAAACTTTCCTCTTACAAATCCGTGGCTAAGTTGGAAACTGTCAGGGCACGTTACGAAGCTGAGGCTCGCTTAGGGCCCACCAGCGATCAAGCGGAAGTCTACTGCAGACAAAGTCTCTTCCACATCCGGTCTAGTCGATTAGCTCGGTTGCAGCGTGGCTGATAGGATCACACCCCCCTACATCCGATCACCACCCCTCGCTAATCACCAGACCATCCGCGTTGGAAACTCCGAGCACAGGCGGGACTTAGAATTTTCTCAGAGAGCCACGAAGCGCCAACCAAGGGGAGCTGGGCGCCAACCACGGGAGTCATAGGGAGACCATGGGAATAGCTCACAAATATACTACATAACTTGTAGTAAATAGGAAATAGAATTAAGGTGTAGTTTAGAGCTCGAATCAAGATAAACGGTAAATCAAGAGCTCGAAAATATGGCCTGACTGGAGGAGGGTTGACTAGGTTATATAGTAAGACGCCAGATCGCATGGGGGAAGGATTAGAGGTAGGTAGGGGGTCATGGCGCGAAGGGGAAGGGGGTGAAAACAGGAAGCACCCGAGGTATGTAAACTGGCCTGTGGGGGCTGGCGAGGATTGATAGCGTAGTGCTACTGCCATAGTGTACGTGGTCGACAGTACTCGTGCGGTGGTACATTAATTTTGAAAAAAATTATTCTGAGTGCCGAGACGGTATAGCCATCGCTTTATTCAGCCGGTCGTGCGGGAGCCTGGAATGTTGGAGAGTGACGGGAGCCGCTGACGGGGTGCCGAGGTAACGTCTTGGTGGTGAGGTGTTAGCTCTCGGCAGTGGGAGAGCGTATGCGTTGGGAGTGCACAATTGGTTGTACTATCAACTGCATAGAAGTCTGGGATGACGAAGGATGAGTCAAGGGTGTTAACGGAAGTGCGGAACTTGGGCGAGATACTGGAAGTAGCTTGTGAGAGGCCTGGCATAAAGCGTCGTGGTTCTTGAGATGTAGACGTTTGGTGGTTGCAGAGGGAGTAGATGGGCGAGGGTTGGGTTAATCGTTGATGTTTTTTCTTGATTCAATAATTTATTGTTGAATTAAGCGGTCAATACTCCACCCGAGAGTCATACGCCAGTAGACAATCCGTTCGCGTAGCTCCTGCGAGATCGGAGGAGCCATCGCCGTCGACAAAGGCTCGGCGCTTCGCGCTTTGCCTCAGGTCACATGTCTGTGCGGTTCGACCTCGCGTTCGTGTAGCACAATAAATATGTATCAAAAAAAAAAAAAAAAAAAAAAAAACCTCAGGTCACATGTCTGACCCGACCTCATGACCCCCGACACCAGAGGCTACGCCAAAAAAAGCGAGTCTCGTTCATTTTGCAAGGCCCCGTAGCCGAATGCGACGTTTCTCAAGTCACGTGGGCGTCCTTTATGTTTGACGACCACGAACCACAGGCGCCTGAGGGGTTTCTAGACACTCTCGAGGGTGAAATCGCTCTCTTTCGCTCAATTGAGCGGGCTCGACCTGTGGGAATGCACAAGCATTTCCACATGCTCACCCTTCGCCGTAGCATACGAAATGAGTCTGGAGTCTGGGTCGACGTCGCTGCTATCTGGGCCAAACTTGCCACTTTGTACCACTTAGACGCACTAGATGACATGGATGACCAATACTTCGACATTCAATCCCAACGGATTATTTTGTATCCTAATTCCACCGATCCTAATGTGCTGCACAACCATCCATATTTCCGCGAGTTTGCGCTCCCTTATCCCCAGTTCAACGATCTCATGACTGCTCGTCGCGCTGCTAGCCCTTCTGGAGAGAACGAAAACCCGAAGCCTCGCAAGCGACATCTAAATGCTGGGCTCACTAACGACGACTCGGAATTGAGCGATTTGACCGAGGGTGATGATGACGGGGAGACCGATGCTGCCACGGAACCAGCCGAGGACGGGGCGGAAGAAGAGGGCGAGCCGGAAGCGGAGGGTAAGCTGCTGGCTTTGGCTGGGTATGTTGCCTAACTTTATTCGATAGATGCTCCGACCGCCCGTCGAGGGACGCGTAAAGGCGCTGCACGAGGTAAAGTTCCTGTCAAGGGGAACCGGGGAAAAGGGACCAAAAAGAAGAAGGTACGTCTTCTCAACTGTTGCAACGAGACCCAATTAAAAAGCTTTAAAGAAGTAGCGATTGTGCTGGCCGGTTGTATTATCGCATCCTTCAAAATACAGGCGTTACATTGTTATTTGTGTCCGATGTGACGTGCTAGATTTACTTCGTACGCGAGCTCCCGAATATTCCCTTTCGAATTACTTTTTCTCGACTTGTGGATCATTTCATTTTGGGGACTGTGCGATCTGTCCTGTTCTAGTGAAGCAGTGAACCTTTGTGACCGCGCTCGAACCCTACAGCATTACTAACCTAACCTACCCACCGCTCTTCTATCTTCTCACGACCATCCATTTTCCAGCATTTTCGAGGCTGTTTGCCTGTATATGGCTATTCGCTTCCCTTATCGTGATGGACAGCATTGGAGTTGGAAGTCGGAGTCGTGTTTTTGCGTAATAAATTAAGGTGAGCTCACTGCGCAGCCTGACGTCACTAACCGCGGCCCCAATTCTAGTATAAGACCTTCTCAGATATTCGTCTGATCCCAAGTTTCCCTCTAACACCCAACTACCCCCACTTTACAAACTAGGAGAAGATGTTTCCAAATAGCCCTTGCCTAATCGTCACTCAACCAAACGAGAACTTGCTCACCATGGAGGATGGGAACGATGGTACACCTTTGATTATTGTGCCTGCGACTGGAAATCCAGGCGAACAGGAGGTAGGCTCATTTTCCGTATGATCTCCGATCCACGTGTTTACCGTTTCCGTAGTGGGTCATCGAACACGATGAGTCGGAAAATACGGTTGTGATTCGCAATCTCAAACACGACAAGTACATCGGCGTAAAGGAGCCCTATTCGAACGCCTCCGTTCTCGCGACATCCACTCCGTACAAGTTTAATTTGGAAGATGCGGGTGATCAAAATACGTACAAGTAGGCGACATAGGTCTGAAATGCAAACGTGCTGATCATTTGCATATGGTAGCGTGTACACCAAGGGTGAATCTGAGAATATGTACCTTTCTATGTCTATGTTGAGAATGTACCCGCCTCAGGTAAGTTGGGGCATATCGGATAATTAAATCTTTCGTTTAACTCTAATCCCTTTCTTTTCGTTTTTCAGGTTGCACTCCTAGAACGGCGGTTGGCCGGCGACAAGCCGTGGACATTCCGATTTTTGGACTGACGGTCGACAACTAAGACGCCACGGGAGTAATGTGCTCTCCAACTTAATCACATGAACCAAATAACCCCTCTTGTACCGACTGTAATCCTCAATCAATTCAAACAATTATTGTACGCGGACACAACTTTCATTCATCGCATAAGTTAGCCCCAAATGTTATTAGGGGCGTCCGACACTAAACGTGAACGGTTGAGCTCCGGCGCGCAAGGGAGATGAAAACACTCCGACCGGCTTCACTGATGCTGAGGGCTGTGGGGAAACGCCGTAGTTAGAATAACGCTCAAGTGATTTGAAACCTACACTTACCGTTGCGCGAATCACTTGAGGTGCTTGTACCTCGCTAACGGCCTCTTCCACTACAGCGGGAGTACCGAAACGCGGACTGTTATCTGGGCTCGAATCACGGACCACAACCTGAGCATGAGTTACGGACGACGGTCCGCTTGTGACCGCCGCATCGCTAGCTACCACACGCCGAGACGCCCCTGTTCGTTGCTTTTTTGCCGCCTTCGACATCGCGTCGCGCATAGCGCTCACCCCCGGGACTTCTAGCAGTTCTTTTTTCGCTTCTGTTAACCGGGATTTACGGTCCAGAAGTTCTGCGCGCTGCCGGACCACCGCTTGAGACTCGGCCAACCATGCAGCGCACCGCTCGCGCGCATCTTGAGCGCTGATTGAAAGTCCCGCGACCAGGGTGATCGAGATCGTTTCGTCGAAAGCGTGGATGAACCGTTGATCGATAGCCAAAGGGATGTTATCCGCAAAGCGCTTGTATGCAACTTGAGGGCCAATGCGAGTGAGTAAACAAAGGCTGAAAGGTACGACGTGACTCAAACAAACCTTGATAATATGCGCGAACACTAGCCATGATTTCAAGCGCTGCCTCCTGCGAGAAATCGGCGGGAAGCAGTTTGACCATGTCTTCTCTCTTCAGCCCATGCAGGCCAGCAAGCCTCAGATTTTTTAGCGCTTCTTCTACGTGATCAACGGGCTGTTCGCGTTGTGCGGTGAAGCCAAATGGGCCATTATTCTGCCCTTGTTGGGAAAAGTTTGAAATGTAGGAGGGAGGGTTCCTTAACTTTCGAATCTGTTCGTTTTGCTCTCCTTGATAAAACTTGTAATGGGCCAAAAACTTGTCCCTGTAGTCCAGGTAGTAGTGTGAGTTGAGCGTATATGGGAGAGATTCCATTTTCAAGAGAAATTTCAGTTCTTGATTGGTCGCCTCCTTGAGTTCTTCCAACTTCTCCACCACGATTTTCCTAAAGTATATGGTATACTAGCTTAGCTTAATCATTCAGGCAAACGACGAGGTGCTTACATCACTGTTGCCCTCAACCCCCCATACGTATGGTTTCTAAAATGTTTGTCCACGAGCGTAGTCAAGCGTTCGAAGAATATCTTCTGTGCGCGATCAAACATCTCCTCGACCGGCTCGTGCCAGGAATTGATGGTGCGGACGATTAGCTCCTCTTTGACCGCAAAAGGAAATTCGCCTAAAGGTCTCGAGGTTAGTTAAGCGCAGCCTTCAACAAAGACTCAGCATGCCTGGAAGCTCTCTAGTCCTCGCCCTTTCCAAAAAAAAACACGTCAGGTTAACAGCTATATCTAACTACAAGACTCGGTTACATACCCCTCCGCTAGTTCTACAATATCCTCCAACCAGTACGTCAATCCAAGCTCCGATCTTGATGGCCAAGTCTCGCCCTTCGGTAAAAAGTCTGGGGTTTTCGTCCATCCATTTTCAGAGCTATCTTTGCTAACTGGCTTGAATACCGGCGTAATACCCCGCAGACGATCTTGAAAGCCCTTTGCCGACGCGATTAGAGCTTGAACAAGCCCTGCACGTCCCGAACTTGAGTCTCCTCGAACATGACGTGAAACGTCTCGCGTAAACTCGGTGATAAGCTGCAGTACCTCAGCTAACGGGTCGAGTGAAGAGCGGGCGGGTATAGTGGCCAGAGCCTTTGAATTAAGATCAATAAGACGGTCAACCTCGTTGCATATATGCGGCAACCTGCGAACATATATGTTATTAGCATACATGGAAATACCATTCTGAACGCAATTATATAACCCGTACCTCGTTAGGATGACCTTCCCTAGAGTTTCACCTAAATGCGCGATAAGATTAGCGCACCCAAGCCTATGCCGGAATGCGGTGTCGATGGTGCTCCACGGCGAGGTATCTTCGAAGAACTGGCGATCCAGAGCACGCGCTTCTTCCCACGACAGTCCAGCATCAAGTTGGCGAGCCGAAGGTTGCTTCACGCTGAACCAGCCATGCCTTAGTGCATTAGATTCCCCTCGAATCATGGAGATCCATGGAGATTCTGAACCGGGTTCGATGCGGTCGGGTTTTGTCAATACACCTAGGGACGCAGTCAGCTCGGCCAGAAATCATTAAATAGTTAGGGCTCAATACCAATAGTTCGCCGTCCGTTGGGATCGTGTTTTCGAGCTAGTCGGCCAGCACCTTGATTCTCAAAATCGTCTATAGGATTTGAGTTTGAGGAAATATCAAGACTGAAACGGGCGAAACGAGACTAACTTTCGCACGAGATTGTAAGCAAAATCAAGCAACTAGGGCGGCTAATGTATGAAGTGACCAGCTTCTCAACAAGCTGGATATCGCCAATATTCCTGTCGTCGGATACATTGGCGATGATACCTATGTCGAGCAAAAAAAAAAAAAAGAACAATTCCTGTTTGGAGTACTACAAACAATACCAGCTTTTACGTACCTGGTAGATCAACAAAGTTGAGATCTGAGAGTTGGTTCCCGGACAATTCGACAATAACGCAGTTTTGAGAGAACGAGCGAGATCGATATTGAGCATTCTCATCGCTCGTCAGGAAGCTGAGAGAATCAATCGTTGGGTTAAGAATTGCCAATTGTGCTCTCCTAATGCGCTCTTGTACTTCGTCACGAGATGTAAGAGTAGTGCCTAGGAGTATTGAGAGTTTAGCTGAATGCCAGTGCGTCGGAAAACATCACTCGCCGAATGGGATTTCCTTGGTCGGGCCAGTGTACCCATCTTTTCCACTTTCAAATCTTAGAAGCACATTTGCCGTCCACTCGGTGTCTGAATGTTTCAGTCGACATTCAATGGGGCATCTTTTTTCTAGACATCAATATAAACCGCAGACATTCTATTTGCATCAACGCACCGAGTACAAGTTCCGGTCGCTCGTGGAAGAGCAATCTAAGCAGATCGTTAATGGCCGTGTTCCTAGTTTGATGTACAGTCAAGAACTTACTCCCGATATGGATTCGATGAGAGAAGACTTTCCGACACTCTGTGAGCCGATGCAAGCAATTTGAGGAAGTTCAAGTTCAGCAGCGAGGCTATTGTTTATCGTAACCTCATATGTTTCTGTGTTCAAGCTCACGACAGACGAGTGCTTACCCCATAGCACGAAGCCGATTTACGAGATCCAGTAATTCACGACGATGCCGTGCGTGTTCGTTTGTGTTCATGTCCTTGTCCTCAAGCGTTGGCGGAGGCGTATCAAGAGCATCGGCAAAATCAAAGAAAGAATCAACATCGCCGTCGGAGACGACGGAGGCCTCTGAGGATAGTCGCTCGGCTGATGCTGTAGCAGAAGCAGCCAATACGGCGTGCATCGGTGGCACGGGCGTCGAAGCCGACAATGACGGTCCCGTTTCCATCTGCGATCGAGTCGTCGAGTGGTTGGGGGATAGCAGGTGGAATTGCTTGCATGTGGAGGCTTTAAAGCGGCGGCAACGTGGCTATGGGCTGATGTGGCAACGTGGCTTCTTTCGACAAAGGGACAATGAACGTCCTTGAACGACTCGAATGGAAACTAACAGTGCGCCGCCATCCCTCCGGGTTAAACAAGTATAAGCCACCCGATACCTATTTAGAACACATACAGCAAGCGAATAGGCCCCGAAAACTAGAATGAAAGAATCATAAATTATGACGATTGTGTAGGGTCCTCGGGTGTGCGTCATCGGCACCACTAACGGGATTAAAACCCCGGCCTCGCCGTGTCTTTGTGAAGCACCCTACCTTCGATCGAGATATACTATGTCAACCTCAGTTCGTCTATACTTGGGAGAGAGCGAGATCTTGACCATGTTGAATGGCGATAGCGACAGCCCAGTCTACGCGACAGATCCGAATATCAAACCCGCAAAGCAGACCGTAAGGATAATATGTTTTCGGTAGAAGAAATTTCGATGACCAGCAAATTTTTCAGTGGTTACTTCACCATCAAGACGACGGCACTGTTCTCCTACAAAACAAACTCTTTGGGAAGTACATTGGAATTGCCACGGACTTGAAACCAAACGTAACGCTTGTGGCTACCAACTCCGCCATCAAGTTTGTCATGGAACACATCAAGGACGATAGTTACAAGTTAGAGCTAGGTTATTGTTTGAGCGCTCTTATTCAGCCTGACGCTCCTCCTTCACAGGATATATGCTCAACATGGAGATGAAAGATTATATTTGTATCTTCATCCAAACTGGAATATATCCCCAAAGGTAGGCTTATATGCGCTATTAGTATCCGATCCCTGTGAGCCTTAACCACCTTTCATAGGTTGCGTTGGTGCGTGAAGAGGATGCTGAGCGTGACTGGCATAGGGAGCCAGCTGTTTGAGAGCCTCACTCTTACGATAATCCGTTGAAATGAAAACCAATAAATGTTTGCATAGATCCCTTGATGTATCAAATCGTTGGAGTCTAAAACCTTAAACTGAATGGCCCAATTTGCTCACAGGCAACACAACTGAAATTAAACTTAGGATACAATCGTTACAAAAAGAATTTGACGCGTCAAACAGCATCGTGAACTACAGCAAGACACACTTTACACATTCGTACAAGGGCAAACAAAATCATTACAGGTCCGAGTTGAGTTCTTCAGTAGCGGTTGGTATTCGTGGTATTCGCGGTATTGCCATCAGACCGACGCTTCGGCAGCCCAACGGCGGGTAGCGCATAGTAGGAAGTATCACGATCATGCAATCCTACAGCGCCACTGTAGAACGCGAACATAGCCGCAATGCATCCAAGGACACCGCCGGCTCGAAGGACCGAGGCTGAAAGTTAGATTGAATCAGTACGCATAAAAGTGTCGATAAAATAATACTGCACGTACTGCGTCCGGTAAAGTGAGAGACACCGATGAGCAGGTACATCAAGAACAGGAAGAAGAATGTCCCCGCCAAAGGCACGGAAGATCGGAACGTGCCGAGTAGTAGCATGAGCGCGACGATCATCCATACCATGAACTAAACCACAAGGGTAAGCTATGGGCCTGTAGGCGGGTATGAAGGCTTACGTAGATGCCTAGGGCACTTCCCAGATCCGAGTTTGAGTTATATGCGCTCAAGGCACCAGAGCTGGGCCAGTACATCAGGCCGTACGATCCCCAGAAGCCGCCAAGCAAAGTAAAAGCTAATATGGCTTAGTTGGGAGATAAATTGTACAAACAAAGTCACTTACCAGTAGCGCCAAACGTATTCCCGATAGCAAACTCCCACATTCCCGCGAGGAGGGTGCACAAACCACCAACGAGGAGTGCCATTCCAACTATGGCGTTGACCTTGGACAATAATTTCAGCCTATACGCATGGCGTGATTACGCCTCGCTCACCTGGAAGATATGTCGTGTACGAGCGTTGAATAGAGACCACATCAAAGTTGTCGCCGCCAGCGCAAAGAGTCCCGTAGGAGAAGGGTTCGCGAACCGACGACGGTTGCCGTAGTCGGGGAACCCAGGCTACCACAGCAATAAAATAGCTTTTAGCCGACACTCGAAAGTTTCATAACAGAATTGAATACGCACCTGTGAGTCAAGACGGTGGAATCCTGGACGATTGTGATGCTTGTCACCGTAGCCAATACCGTCATGTGTGCCATGGCCGTATCCGGTGCTGTCAGGGTACCCAGCGCCCGTGGTCGCCGTACCATGCGCTCCATGCATCGTAGTGGGTGCAGCAGTAGTCGTAGCCATACTGAAAAGCTCAAGCTAAAACGGAGATGAAATGGGGAACGGGCAACTTGGGGGAATTGTCCTATGAATTCAACGGCCAGACGTCAGAGTATATATACCTCCCAAACCGCGCCTTCCGTTCATATCCCTATGTTAGCCATTGTCACTCAGTCTACATCATACGCATGTCCCATGACATAACCCCATCGTCATACATGCCGTTCGGACGCCGTGTCGTTGCTCCCCCAACCTTGAATCAATTGACCGCTCGCGTTTGAGAAGTCAACAGATCTGCACCCTGGCTAGACTGGAAGCATCCTCCGGTACATTCCCGTCCTATATCCGTCCCTGTGTAATACGTAGTCTCCGTCATAGAAAGGAGCGCGGCGCAACGGAACCGATGCGGAACGTAATGTATATCATTTCGGCCTCTTGGCTTCTCGGAAGCCGGCAACGAGGTGGGGTAAATTGGCCGAACGCCGAGTGCCAAGAAAGCACGTGGCGCTTTCTCTCCGATTTAAATCAAGTCACGTGCCATTTCCCCACATCCTGAATCCAATGGCGTCCAAAACCTCTCCCTTCGACCTCTACTTTCACCACACCTCCAAATCCGCAAAATCCTCAGACACTCTCTTCTCACAAACATCTCACCCGCTCTCTCGTGCCCAACTCGACAGCTTTCTAGCCAACAATCCAGCTTATGCACAAAAACACACCGCAGAACGGGCTCGATTGAAAGCAGAGGCTAAAGCTTTATTCGGACACTGGTTGACTGAGCTCTTGGAAGGGTTTAATCTACTTTTTTATGGATTTGGAAGTAAGCGGGTGCTGGTGAACGAGTTTGCGACGGAGCAGTGCGCAGAAGAGGGACATGTGATCGTCGTAAACGGGTACCTGCCCAACGTGGGAACAGCCGATATATTATCCTCTATCGAACAAATCCCAGGACTAGTTGAACATTCGAAACTAGAGGGTGGGTCGACGGCCGAACACCGCGCCCGACGCGTCTCCTCGTTCTTTTCCTCCCTCTCCTCTGACTCCTCTCCCGACTCCCCGGATACAGCAGGCGCACCCCTCTTCCTAATAATCCACAACATCGACTCGCCCCAACTCCGTACACCCCGCGCGCAAAGAGTCCTAACAACTCTCGCGTCAACACGACACATACACCTCGTCGCGACAGTCGACCACGTCAATTCAGCGTTACTCTTCTCGCGAGACCAAGCGTTGGCGCGGAAACCCCATCTGGGATCTCTGTACGAAAAGGGACAACAAGACGGAAGAGGGTTCAAAGGATGGAGCTGGCTATGGCACGATTTGACTACACTGGAGCCCTATACAGCTGAACTCACCCATCGGGATCTGACAGTCCCACCATCGACCTCTTCTTCCTCTGCTCCAACCATGACGGGGCCGTCAATCCCAACAGAAGTTACGCCCTCGGCCGCACAACACGTCTTCGCCTCTGTAACAACCAAAGCTCAAAAACTCTTCCGGTTGCTAGGCACACGGCAGCTCGGAGCGTTACAAGACGAAGGTGCGGCTCGCGTCCCAGCGTCTAGTATGGACAAGTACGGTGTCGGGTTTGACTCGCTTCTTGGAGCTGCCCGGGACGAGTTTGTTGCGGCCAACGAGGCGGCGTTGCGGGGTTTGCTTGGAGAGTTTAGGGATCACGGGATGGTGCTTGGGAA
>WSTH01001504.1:0-12172 GCA_019616345.1 Ceratobasidium sp. 395
CGTTCAGCGCGGAGTGTTCTCTCAAGCATAGCATCATACGCCGTGTCCATGTTCTGGCTACCACCTCCGGCAGGAGGGGGTTTGAGCAGATCTTTCAACCGCTCTGTGCATTCAGATGCATCTCCTGGATTGATATAGTCCACTATGGCTGCGGCATAACCGAATAACACTCCCGAGCGCAGCAACAAGTGCTCCAAATCGGAGGCAGGAAGAGCCATGTGCTGCAATCGAGCGGTCAAGTACGTCTTGATGTCTTCTTGTACGGCCGTTTTGTCTTGCTGGTGTAGACATAGCTCCGGCAGTGCAGGTGCGCCCTTCAAGCCTCGCATGCGACTTCGTATTCCCGGAGCTGGGTAGCTGACGATCAGGAACCTGATAGGTAGGCTGGAAACATGTCTTAAGACTGTATCTAGGGCCCAGTTGACGGCCTCTAGGTCATCGCATTGATCGAGAGCGTCAATCACGATCACCGGATCGACATCGAACGTATGGGCGACGTTCTGCAGTGGGACGAACATTAAGACCTCGAACTGCTCATCAACTGACCGTTCGAAGACCCCGGGGTCCTGACTCAGTGCGCGTAAGAGTGCACATCGAAACGGACGAGACTGCTTGGCAAGCTGATGTACGATGCTGGGCACTATCCGGTTTACGTCCCGACATGACGGATGTATCCGGGAGCAAAAGAAGCTAGCCGATAATCGACCAGAGCCTTCCAGATACTCGCACAAGCTATACGCAACGGTAGTCTTTCCGGTTCCGGCCGTCCCGTTCAACCAGAGCACGTTGCGAGATCTTCCGTAGTAGACCCAGTCTCGAAGGTCTTGTAGTGCAGCGACACGAGTGTTCTGCATACATCCATTTCGAGGGACGGCGCCCGGTCCGGCATAACTATAGTGTGCTTCGGGAGCGTGGGGTAACGCCACAAGCTCGGTTGACTATGCATGAGATGGCTAAATATCCAGAAGATGATGTTGCTCGTTACTCACTTCTATCTTATCGACTCCCAGCTTCCACAGATCCACGTTTTCAGACATCTGTCGCTTTCATATCAACGCCGTGTATGATGAACAAATAGATGTGCCAAAGCCTACCACGAATAGCGCTAGCAGCTTTCCTATTCGACGATAGCTCTTGAGCGCTAAATTGACGTCCGGTGTCGTCATGGCTTGTTCTCCTTCTAGACCTCCCTCCTGTTCGTCGGGTAGTGATTTGACTTCGTGGATCATGCCGCTATAACCAGCGTCAGATACAGCTTTATTGTGGTGGATCCCTCCCGCAAGGCTCACCCAGCTAAGTTCGCAATGCTCTCGGGGCCGATAGATAACTGCAGTTCGGGGTCGATATACTTCACTGTGTGGAGGCACAGGTCGTCCAGGTCTGCGCCTATTTGTGCGTACTCTGGATAGGTGCGAGCTTGAACCTAACCGTTGCAAAACTTCAGTTAACAAATTTGCTGAATCTTATGTGTTCTTATTCCTACATCATACTTCTCCACATAGGTCGATAGTTGGCTAATTACTGAGGCCAGTGGCTCGAACGGACCAGGATTCTGATTCAACGAGGCAACCAGCGCCTTCAACCCCTTCCAGTCGGTGTATCTCAACTCGATCTTCGGTGGCTCGGGGGTAGGGGATCTAAAAACGCGCCGTAGCGCCTTTTCGGCGCGGTCTGAGAGTCGTTTGAGCATCGTGATTATCGACGGGTGAGGTGAATTGTTTCAGATGCCAATATAGTAAGATAACCGCGGTAGAAGGCGAGAGGAAAGGCCAAGAGCGTGCTCATATACGACTCATAACCAGTTCGATGCGTGGACATGGTGTGTTTGTAACGAGGCTACCTTCTGAAACGCATTCGTCTTGGATAGCCACTTGCCATGGTGTTCGGGGGCCCGCTAGGACCCGGGCGACAAGCGCTGAGTTTACTCTCGATCCCAACCACGATCGACGCTCAAGCCCGAACAAAATACACTCATCTCAGCCTTGACATTTTGCTCGTCCAGTGTGGGCTCATTGATCAGCATCGTCTTAGGGGATACAGTGAACAACGAAGGTGGCATTTTGGGTGCCCACGACAATCCGTTTGACCTGGGAAACCTGGAGCCGTTACCGGGCAGGTGAGTTCGATATCTACCGCCTTGCTGATGCAAGCGACCGTTCTACGCTAATATACCATCGCCTATCCTCTAGTCAAACGACTCGAGCTCCCGTTCTCGCTCCTAGATCGATCGTCCCACCCTTTCTTGAGGAACGCCGTGTCGAGGTTTACCCGGGACTGGGCGGCCAGATCGAATTACCCGGCTAGCTGGATTCCGGACTGGCTTCAGGCGCTGCAACCGACCATTCTGCCAGCCCTTGCTGCGAACTGAACTCGATTCGACCACGCTCGACGACGAAACAACAGCCGAGTCATTTGGGACACGAGGATGTTGCCCGCCCGGAGAGGCTCAAGAGTGCCGTTGATTATGGATAGAACTCTAGATGGCGAGTGTCTGCTTTGCTCGACTACTTGATTCAATTATGCAATCCCCCCGTAGATTGTTCACATCCTCTACTGGTATCGTGCACTTCCTACCGGCGCGTAACGTTTCTCCCGGTTCCTACTGTTTCGCTTACGATCACGACGCAGTCCACCTTCGCAAGCCCGACGCACTTACCGACTCTAGGGCTCTAGAGCTTGTTACCAGAACGCGGAGATTTTAGTCTCTCAAACTAGACAAACCGACAGTGCAACAAACGAACAAGCAAAAGAAACCTGTGGCAACCCGCCGCTCTGGTTCTGGTCGTGTGGAGAAAGCTGAAGTACGTTTTTTCCATGCTGCGAGGCGACAAATTGACAATGAGGGTCAGGTTAGATATCTTATCGGTTGGGCAAGACTTGAGGCTACCGTATGAACACATGGTTTCGCGTTTTATCCGAGGAATTTAACAACTTGCGCCTCAGTGTCTATCGCATCCCAGACTAGGAGCTTTGAACGAGTGTGACTTGCTGCCGATGGGCGGTACTGCGGATCCGGCCAGGATTCGACGTCAAAGAGTCTGCAGGTATGAAACGACATCCCAGATGGTGCGTGTTTCTCGAGACCTGTCTTGCGTTGGACGACTAGATAACGATGACATTGAAGGTACCGTGAACGACATACATGAAAACGTCGATGCAGACCGGTTTACGCCCAGTGTATTCTAGATAAATTATCGAGTACCAAAGAAGAGTTGTCTATTCTGGAGTAGGAGGCGGGTAGTCATGAATAGAAGCTTGGGCACGAAGCTCACCAGACCGATTGGGTGCGTGGGTACTACAATCCATTGTCGTCTCGATAGGGACGGCCGTTGCGGTCCGGATCTCTCGCCATACTGACATACAGTCCGATTCGAGCCTTATCCTTGTACGTAGTATGAAGTGCCGAATAAATAAAAATACGTTACGAGCGGTTTTTTGAACATATTCACATGGTTACAATGCCCCACTGTCTAATACAAGTTCGCGCTTGGTCCAGAAACCCACCGTCGGGCACTAGCCCACATTTCGGCTGGCCGATTACATAATCACATGCGCATCATGTGGCAAGTGGCTGCATAAATTCACCCAATCAGAACGAGGAGAAAAGACCTGGCTGAGGTCTCGCCTGCAAAACGGGGGAGAACTCTCAGCTATCCACTATGACGATTCAGAGAACTCGGGTGTACTTGTTGGGTGACGAATATCAGGAGAACTGTATGATATCATAAGAAGTATTCTTGTGAATATATTTGAGAT
This sequence comes from Ceratobasidium sp. 395, assembly GCA_019616345.1. Classification (NCBI taxonomy): domain Eukaryota; kingdom Fungi; phylum Basidiomycota; class Agaricomycetes; order Cantharellales; family Ceratobasidiaceae; genus Ceratobasidium; species Ceratobasidium sp. 395. The sequence continues at coordinate 3,757 of WSTH01001504.1, forward strand.
TCACGCCCACTTGACGTTGTGATCCATCCTGCGTGATCTTTTGGTGTAGTATTTGAACTCTCGTTCTAGTCAATAAGAAGATGGCGCATACACCTTGTGCTTCGATGAGGAGCGAAGTCAACCTGCCTTGGATAGACACTCTGAAATGCGCAGTTCGTGGTACTGATCTGCATATCTCTGCCCTAGTTCTGACAACAAATATTCCAACGGACACACACTCTAGTGGTACTGGACTGACACGATGGAACGTTATTACTCGAATAAACGGTAGTACTGTTCTAGTAACGTATCTTTTGCTTTTGACGCTTTCTCTATCTAGATAGCACTGAGTCGTATATTTTGGCATCCTAGAACATGAAAATCCCCCTTCTCCCCGCTCCACCCTCCACTTACAACATTGGTTTCTGCCTGCCCCTTGATCCCCCTACTCCTCGCTTGCACCCCACTCTACCTTTTCCTACTCGTCGAACGATCGATTCTACCCTCGGGCGCCGGCGACTCCGCCTGTGCTCGCACTCGTGATGCTGGTTCTCGATGTCGTTTCGGCAAAGGAAAAGCGGCGGGTTTGAGCGTCGACTCGAGTTCGGGCAGCAAGTCAAGTTTCAGAGCGAATGCGGCAGGTGCGACCTCAAGGAGATTGGTAGTCACAAGTTGCTTCGACGGCTCTAACCCCTTTTAGTATCGCATTTGTACAGCCAACAAACTCGGAACGCTGGTGTGGTCGCCGAGATCGGCGTCCACTTCGAGTATTGGATCGAGATAGAAAGCGCGAATTGTTGAGTCGGGTAACAGACGAATGTAGGGAAGGGGTAAGAGGTTGAGGATTGCTCGGAACTGCTTTGTATCATGACTGTACTGTTATTGGGAGGGACTGCGCTATTAAAACTGTTGTTAGCCGCTTGAAAGTAAGCACAATGTACTTACTCGAGAACAGTCTCGTATGGCGCTGCTAATTCCCAGTGGATTCGGCAGTGAGAGAGATATGAGATTCTGGGTATGGCGTTCGAGAAGCAGAAAATCGATCACAGGATCCACCGGTAAATGATGGTGGGGTCGCGAAAGTCTGGCCCTGACTGCGCTGGCTTACAGTCGCGAAAGAGTCGATCGGGTCGTTGTTGCTGGGTGGATCGAATGGGAGCCAGCAACGAGCTTCTTCAATCACCTTGTGTTCTCTTCATGGGCTTCTGGTAATCGACAAACTACCTAATCCTTCCTTTGCGGTACGAATCGCCGTCGATAACAGTGGAGTGGGTTAGGTTGTGGTAATCAGAAGTATCGGTCTTAATCGTTCTAGAGGCGAAGTTTGGGATCAAGCTCTAGAGGCGGGTGCTGATTTAGACGGTAAGTACTCGATTTATTAAGGATCATACTACTGTAGACCCCTGTGATAATTCTTGTCGCAAACACTTTGTCCTAGGTCATATAGGACACAGGCTGGGTTAATCAAGTAGACAAATCTGGTTGTGCACGAAAGCCATTGTAACTCTTGGTTCTAGAACTTGTATTCATGTACAGTTTTTGTATATAGAAGAAAATTAGGTTATATGCTTTACAGCTTTGGCCTAAGTTTACAACGTGATCGAGGGTGGGAAGTCTCAATGGACGTATTTGGGCCAATGGACTCCCGTTCGTGGACGAGGCGGGCGAGTCGGTCTTGCCGCACTTGATATTGCCCAAAAGCTTGGTGGGTTTTTTTTTTTGAATCAATGGTTTATTGTCGAATCAGGGCAAGGCCTTATGTATCGACACCAATAGAGACCCTGAGCTGGCGTCAAATAGACACAAGCATGTGCCATTTTCGTCGCTAGCTACGGTCATTTTTGTTGTAACAACTTAGTTTTTTCAAAAATCAACTAGATAATTTGCACAGAGCCTCTCTGCGATGTAGATAATGACCTGTGCAATTTTGGTGCTTTTTGGTTTGGTTCACGGTGTGTAATGGCTGTCAAGAAAAGTTACATTAAATTTCAAATATGACCCCAGGCTTGTTTTGGCCCACTATGACCCGCCAGCCGTTAAGACTATGTGCTTTGCGGGCAATAGCGAGTGAAACTGTCTCGCAAGGTACTCCAGGTGAGTACTGCCCGTGCAGAGCCAGCATCAAACTCACCCATTTCTTGTGTTAGCCTCAAATTTTCCGGAGCGCCCGCCTCACCGTCGTGCTCGGGTTTGCCCAAACAAGCGTCGACTCAGCTCTGTTTTTTAGAAAGAACTTTGAGGAGGATCGATGCCTTTCATCTACTAGGTATTTTTCTCTTTGGGTTTCTCTCTCAACTTTGTATATTCAACACCAAACCGCGGGTTTTCTAAGCCGCCATTGAGTACCTTGTTGTGCTACTTCAAATCAAGAGCCCATTGGTGACAAGAAACTGAATCCCCATAGATGCGAATACTGCACTCTCTATCTTCCTTGTTCGACTAACGTCTTTGGGCTGTTTGGTTGACCTCGAGACGGTCTTTGGGTTTCCGGCGCTCACTCGCCAAGTGGAGCGTTTGAGGCGTCGTCGGGAGCATCGTCTTCAGGCGTAAAGGCATTGGTACCGTTGTTGTCCGCACTTTGTGCCAATTTACAAGTCGTACGGGTCATTAGAGTGAAAGAAAAGTCGTTACAGTAGCCGAGTTGCTCTAGAGCCATTTTTGAAATCGGCTAGGGCCATTTTTAGATGGGCCAAATAGACCCTAGCTCAGGGTCTCTAATAACAAAGAAAAGGACACAGTGCTAGGCGGGAGAGAGAAAAAGAAAAGAAGAGCCCGAGGCTACGAGCTTGGTGGTTTTGAACCCGAAAAACTGGAGGCTTGGGCGTCAGGGTTGAGCTCGACGGCCGGGTACTGGGGGGGATATGGCTTTAGAGGATTTGGACAAGGCGAGAACGGTTTGGATGACGGATTTCCTAGACCGCACAGCAGCAATTTTGCGTAGCGTGGTGGTATCGGGTTAAGAGTGCTTTTGCGTTGACCTCAAGCCAAACACTGGTTCGGATCCCAAGCCGGGTGCTTAGACATGTCTCCCGGTTCTTTTCTCTGTTTGGCTTCATTAACCTGATAGCAAATGCATTAATACTAACATTCCTTGGCCGCGGCGGGTTGTGGATCCGCCACCTCTCTCGTGTCCAGACCCTTTGCTCCCACCCAATCTTTTCCAGTAACCCGTTCGTTCTTCCCTCTCAGCCCTTTCTCCGTCGACGTCTCCACTTTCATCTCCAGATCTGACCGTCCCAGCGCAGATCCCATCGGCCCGGCTTCCCGACTACTTTATCCCTGACCACATCCATCCCAGCATCGGTCCGCTCCACCTCCCCAGCGTCAGTCCGCGTCAATTCCTTCCCAGCCTCAACCTGCCCCTTCTGCTTTCAAATATCTCTGCGTTCCTTCCCAGCCTCCTGCATTTTTCCGGTTACGACTCGTTCCTTCTCGCCCTCACCCAGCTCCATGCCCATCCCATCCTCATCTCCGCCTCTACCTCCTCTCTCTCGTCTTCCATCGCACCAACCCTCGCCTCTCGCATCCTCCACCCACCCGGCCCAGCCTCACGATCCCACAGATCCACCGTCTTTCCCCAGATCCCCGCCTTCCAACCCACAACACCTGACATGCTATCGAAATCCGCACCTGTTGCGTAGGACCGCTCAACCATGGTAGCCTTACGTCGATCGGCATACGCATTGGAATCTGGGTAGCGCCGATCTCGGCTTGGAAGGTAAAACAAACGGGGGAGCGGATTCAGTGGGTAATTGAATAACCGAATGAACAAGCGAAGCCAAAAGCTTGTTCCATAACCACGGACGGAACAGGAGACGACGGCCGAGTGATCAGAGCGGCCGACGTCGAAGCCGGCGGTAGGGCAGGTCCAAAAGCGGAGTTGGGAGACGGATGGAATTAGCTGGGTAAATCTCCAGGTCACTGCGAAGGGGTCTCGCATCCGCGCGGGTTGAGTCGCTTGTCGCTGTTGAAATTCGAGGCCGCAGAGATAAACGGGAATTGATACGAAGCAAAAATGGACGCGTGTTGACTTCGGAGGCCAAAATGGACGCAACACCTTCGCATGTCGAACGTCCGGATCCAATTACAGTCTCTCGTCCTCCTTGTCCTCGGTTTTGTCTTCGCTAAGGGAACTACTCGGCCCGTCGACCTCCTTGTCGATTCCAGTATCTGAAAACGGCTTGTGTATCGCGGGGCGGTGCGTCCGCCTGATCGGACTAAACGCTCGTTGCGTCCGACGGAACCAGCAGACATCCTCAGCCCAATCGAACTCGGCGCAGCATATCCTACAACCCACGCTCCTCTCGTATCACGCACAGGTAGAAGCGCAGCCGTAGGCGGTGACAAAGCGGGGTTGTTACGCGCTGAAACAATCGTGAACGTCTCCCTCCTCGCGCTCGGCGGCCAAACTCCCGGATTAAACGCTCCCCTAGTCTTGATGTTCGACATATAGAGCCGAGGGACAACCCCAGCGGCGGATCGAGCGCCCATGGCGGCGGCAAGTGGTTTCGTCGCGAAATATTCGGTGAGTGTCTTTGAGCGATGTTCGGAGGATGCCGTCTCGCTTTCGGAGGGGTGATTCTGTCGGGATGTTCGAAGGAGGTCTCAGATAAGGAAGGTTTCTCGAGCAGCGTTGGGAGAGGTCCAGGCTCAGACTTAGATGAACTCCCTTCGAGGCCGGCTCGGGCAGCGAATGTCGTTAGGCCATGAAATGAAATGGGATAGATCAACTACGAGCGTGTAAGCATCGTGAAATCCTCCTAACAAAGACAAGACATACCTTCACTCGCAGCACGCACCCTCGCCGGCACCGCCCGAAAGGAGAAAGGGTGAGATGAACCCATCGGCAGCGACTGCGAACGAGCAGCTCGATGATGTGCGCCTGGATTGATGGGAGAGTATGAGTTCGGGTTCGTATCTGAGTTGGCATACCACAATAATTAACTAAGCTTGGTCACATGAGCTAGACGTGAGAAAAAACAAACCTAAGCGGAGGAAAATATGCAGCCATGAGCTTGCCAGCCTCGGAATGGACGCAGGCGTGGACGTCGGCGTTGATACCCTCTCCCATGATCTACCCCCCGTCGACGCCAATCCCGCTCAGACTCTTCGGAAGGCCCAGTGGTAGGTTGAGGAAACGCCAATGTGTTGTCGGGTATTGAGGCTGGTTTTGGCGGACAACGGGTTGATGAAGCTGACAGGGGTTAGAGAGCGTTGCCTATCGTCGTTGCGAACCCATTGACTATGATCGTACAGCTGGAGATGAGATCGCAAACAATCGAGGGATCTGCATTGCACGAGAGATCAGGGAGAGGTTTTCGAGGGCAGAGTGTAGCCAACTTGCCGTGTTAGCCGTTTGACGCGAGATCGGCACACCGTTCGTCTCCAACTACAACCACTTGCCCTCGATTATCAGCCCGGCGTGCTCCTAGTTCCAGCCCGAGCTCGAGTCCTGTTCTGCGCACCGCATGCTGAGCCCAAGTACGTATCGTTATCTTGAGCCTCGGTAGTTGATCCACGGGCGGTTTGCACTCTACGCGCCGATCGTGTTGCTGATGGCGGCGCCAAGCGGTAGTCCCGCTGGTCGTGAGGTTAGGCAACCTGTGGTCTTAGTCCAATCTAGAACAAAGCGCGTAGTGTGTCGTGGTTGTAGGGGTAGACGTCGTTTTGGGCGGTGTTCCACAGGGCGAAACGGTAATCGGGTGTGGTGGCGCGATGTGGGAGTGTCGGGCGGTCCAATCTCAGATCACAACAACCTCACGTGATCGAGCCCAAATGGTCGTCTACAGGCTTGGTCTGGATGTCGACCGCGAATGGGATGTCGACTACGTCGAGCTGGTAAAGCGACCTCAGCAGCTCCACGCTGTTTCGTGTGCGAGGATCAAGTTTGCAAATGGTGAGCGATGCATCGCGACGTTTGTCGCACCCACTCATTCACAAGTTACGGGATGCCCGATACCGCACGCAGAATGTCTTGTTTCTCATTCTGACATGCCTTGTATGCTATCTCACAATGAGTCATAGGATAAGAGACGATATAGGCTCAGCCTGAAAGCCGTGTTTCGATGTGGAGCTACATGGTGGCGATCTCGATTGAACATCGTGGTAGGTAAAAAAACACCGTCTTATTGAAACCGTCACGGATGATGTACTAGACAAATAACCGCTCGATTCGTATTTGGTCTGCGTACTAGCGGACTTTTTTGTATGCTCAAAAATATCCTTGTACGACAAGCTTCTATCGTTCGCTCGTATCATTATTTGTCAGTCGTATGATTCTGATGGTGTGAGCTCGGTGTCACCTGCGATGATGTTCACGTCGCACCAGGGTAGAGACAGAGCAGAGAAAATACAGTGTCAGAGGCTTTAAGCCGTTGTTTGTGCCGTAAGAGTGTACATCTGAGATCTGCACTTGAGCTGCCATTCAGTTTCTGCGCATTTTCCCAGAGGAAACGGCGACACAGGTGTAGTTAGGCGAAATTTTGGCTTGTAGTCTTGCTCGGAGTTGAACTCGGAGTACACTCATCGGAGGCAAGTAACTAGCCGTTCATTTCTCAGGTCAATTGAGCAGAAGTAGATAACTTTTTTTACAACGGACGCAGAACACAGCTAATCGTTCGTTTAAGAATGCTTGTAGCAGTCCTGCCAATTGAGCCCCAACTTCGCCTCACGGAAATCAAAGGCGAACCTCGGCTGCGCGGAGATGATTGTCTTGGTGCGGGGCGGTGCAACTTTGCCTCGCAGATCTGGCGGGACCCAAAGTAGTCGCTCTTTGCTCGGACCAACCACCCAGCCGTCTTCGTTCAGCGTCCAGTCGTGCGGGGAAGCGGTGATTGGGGGAATAGCTGCGGCTGATGTGAGAGGGTCCAGGGTGAACCATCAACGAAATCGTGAGAGTAGAAAGAAAGAGAAACGAAAGCGCACCTTGCTGTTTCAGCTCGTTATCACCTTTGTAGGTATGACTTGGTCGAGATCTGCGAGTAGTCTGATTTGTGAATTTGAGAACAGTCCAGAAGGAACGGCGAAACGGTTCAGTAGCCGGGCGTCGGGATGGAGTGGACGGCTGGACTGGTTTGGGTGCTGGCCACGTGGGTGCAAACCAAATGCGGATGGTGTTGTCGTATGAACCAGATACGATGTATGCGCCATCGGGGGAGTATGCAACTGAGCAGACAGGATCTGTGTGACCTGTGAGCGGCTGACCTACGGGCTTGCCGGTGCGTGCATCCCAGATCCGGATGGTGCTGTCCGCAGAGCCAGACGCAATGTATGCGCCACCAGGGGAGTATGCAACTGAGTTGACAAAATGGGTGTGACCTGTGAGTGGCTGACCTACAGGCTCGCCGGTGCGTGCATCCCAGATCCGGATGGTGCAGTCGTCAGAGCCAGACGCAATGTATGCGCCATCAGGGGAGTATGCAACTGAGAAGACCAAATGTGTGTGACCTGTGAGGGGCTGGCCTACAGGCTTGCCGGTGCGTGCATCCCAGATCCGGATGGTGTTGTCCCTAGAGCCAGATGCAATGTATGCACCATCAGGGGAGTATGCAACTGACCAGACTGAGCTTGTGTGACCTGTGAGTGGCTGACCTACAGGCTTGCCGGTGCGTGCATCCCAGATCCGGATGGTCTCGTCAAAAGAGCCAGACGCAATGTATCCGCCGTCAGGGGAGTATGCAACTGACAAGACCGAGCTTGTGTGACCTGTGAGCGGCCGACCTACAGGCTTGCCGGTGCGTGCATCCCAGATCCGGATGGTGTTGTCCTGAGAGCTAGACGCGATGTATGCGCCGTCAGGGGAGTATGCAACTGATAGGACCCCACCCGTGTGACCTGTGAGTAGCAGACCTACAGGCTTGCCGGTGCGTGCATCCCAGATCCGGATGGTGTTGTCGTAAGAGCCAGACACAATGTATGAACCATCAGCGAAGTATGCGACTGACGAGACAATACTTGTGTGACCGTCGGGTGGTTGTGCTACATTGTCCTGTAAAAGACTATCCGGGTTGCTCAAATCATCTATATCAGTCCCACTTGCAGCCTGAACCGCATGATCGGAGATAATGATGGATCGCGCTTGTTTTGTGGGCCACTCCTCTGTTGCATTCACTAGGCTCCTCAGTCTTGGGCGGTAGCACTCCGAAATTGGTCCAGTGCGTGACCAGAACTGCAGCGCCGAGACATAGATCTGCGGCGTGCTTTGACTGATAGGGCTATTGGAGAAAATAGAGACGAACTCGCAAGCGTCTTCGACTAAACGAGTCAGACTCTTTGAGCATGTTGATCGCTGTCTCCAATAAGTCAGCAAAAATAATAAAAGTGCATACGTTTCCATACCTGCAGCGTCTTGTGTAGACTCGAAAGGAGTGTAACTCCTATAGGCAGGCACTTCTTCAGATTCAGTATCTCCATCCATAATAGCAACCGCGTCGAAAGA
>WSTH01001505.1:0-12167 GCA_019616345.1 Ceratobasidium sp. 395
ACCAGCCACCGCTCACTTCTCTCCCCTCCCCGTCCCACCCCACCCCCCCAACCCTGCCCCTACACTACACACTCAGCAAAAATTATGGGTGCAATGAATGTGGGGGGGTTGTTCATGGTGTTCATTGCATGCAATGAAGGCAATGAACTGGTGCAATTGGGTGCAATGGCATGCAATGAACACCATGAACAACCCCCCCAGATTCATTGCACCCAATTGCACCCACATATTTTGCAGAGCAGAGGGCCACAGTAGTGGTATTGCCACTTGTGGTTTTGCTGATGTTTCCCTCCTTTGGTAGGAAATCTGGGACGATGCAACCTGAGTGCTCGTGCACTGAACCTACCAGAATCATCTATGGCGATGGCATACGCTGGCCCAGTATCCCATACTAGCTATAGGCGCATCGAAAAGCATGCCATTTAGAGCCTACATATGTGGGCCTGTCCCTGGGACCAACTGACTTTTTGTTATCTCAAAAGTCTGCTCAAAGCGTTCAACGCTCAGATTAACTGTGCTACTCGAGTTTTATTAAAGTCACAGCGAATAAATATACTATAAGGTTCGAGAAACCTGGTATGCCGCTAGTCACGAAGACTTGGGTTACTAAGAATAAAGTCAATAGCCTGAGCTCGAGCTGAATCCTTGAAAGTAGTGATGTTTGATGCCAGGAACTGAAGAGCGGCTTCATTCTTTCTGTATGCTGGCCAGCTAGGACCTAGTATTTCTTTAATGAGTACATTCACGAGGATAATATTGCATGGGACCGCAAACACGTACGTTTCGGTTCAGATGTTACGTTGGGGTCCAAATCGTATGCAAAGTTAATCCTATTATATAAACTATTCAGCCGATATACAAACCAGGCAAAATTAGATAAACTCACCAGTAGTCACCCATGGCTTGCGCGAGATCCAACAGCTCGGTTGATGCATTCGGATTAACGACACGAACGAACTGTAGCGCGAACGGAATATCCCCTGAGTGCTTGGCCCCGAACTGAGGCATAAAGTCTAGAGGGCGCTCAGCAAACATATAGGTCCTAAAAGCTGCGTTTGAAGCTATATCTTGACACATGTCAGAACACATGCGCACCAAGACTTGACTTTATGTCTGACTGCCATCCTAAGGTGATAACGACGCGGTGCCTAGAGTTTACGATTTCAATCTGAAGTACTTTGAGCCCGAACTATAGAACTTACTTGAAAGAATAAATCACCGAAAATGCTAGCATAGCGCTTGAATTCGGCGCCCTGACCAAACGTTTCATTGCCTGTATTGTAGGGAGAGCCAGCGGCTGGGTCAGCCGGGTAGTATTTCAAGAGCTCTCGAACAGCCGTCTCGTTAGTTATGCTGGTATACAGCCCCGTATGCCTAGCGGTAGCCCAGTTGATTATATCCTGATCGCTGTTAAGGGAGGTACCATTCACGAATATAGTACCTTCGTCGAGTTGAGCTACGGCAAAGCTGGTTAGCGCGGGACGAGGAAATAAACAACGACGTGCACCTCCATTGATAAATGGGACTTTAGCAAACTTGCCGGCGTGCAACAGCTTGGAAGGGGTGTCCGTAAAGAAGTCATCACCAGGCGCTCTGGTAGGGCCAAATATCGTAGGAAATTGACCGGGAGCTTGATAGTATGGGTCCAACTAGGCCACCAAATGTTAGGCTTTGCTGTATGATAATCTCGACTATAAAAAAGGTGCCAGTACCTTCATCAAATCATCATTAGCCTTTACGAGAGCTTCCGGGGGTGCTTTTCGTATGCATTCAAACGCATTTGACGCTTTAGCATCACAACCAGTGACGTTTGCAATGAGTCTAAAAGCCTCTTCTTTGACAGGATCGTTGGGCTTCAGCACACGAACACTGTAGATGATGGAGTATGTCAATATTGGAACTGTGAGAGTATTGGCAAGCGTGTAAGCGTGATCTTGCCTTGACGGTGATCCAGATTCTAGAATCATCCCTCTGAATGCGCCGCCAATATTTCCGCCTTTGTACAATGACTGGGATCCAGCACTCACGGCTCCGGCTGATTCGCCAAAGATAGTCACCTGCAGGAAGTAACACATGCACTCAGTCATGGGGGGTTACGCTTAAGTGTGTCCTCAAACACTCACTTTCTCGGGATCGCCTCCAAAGTAGGCGATGTTATTCTGTATCCATTCCAATGCGAGTCGTTGATCCTTTAATCCAAGGTTAGAAGCACCCGCGTCTTCCGCAGCTTGTCCAGGGGGAACTGAATGAATTTGAAAGCCGGTCAGCTGATATACGCCATATCTAGTAGTGGACTCACACCCGTAGAGTCCAATTCGATAATTCATCGCAACATAAACGACTGGCTTCCCCTAGGTGTCTTTGCGTTGAGAGCATCTTTCAGCCATAAAATTCATTACTCGCTGTATTAATAGCCCTTTCGACGAGGTAGTTCCCGGGAAACGACGAGACCCCACCAGCATAAAACGCGCCTCCATCTACGAAAAAGCTAAATGTAAGCACTTGGCATTATCTGATTGTCGCCCTAGTAAACCTACATATCCAGACCATGACCGGTAGCTTCTTGTTTGTTTTCGATGGCTTCCCTGTCATCCGTATAGAGTAAGTTCGGCTCCTGTGGTAAGTGTATGGGACGCACAAATGTTCAGAGTCAGGCAGTCCTCAGACATACTGTCATTCGTGAAACGGGCAGATTGTATGCAAGTGTAGCCGTTCTGAGTCGCGTTTACCGTCCTTGTGTCGCTCCGAGACCAAGGAACTGGAGGCTTGAAGCGTAGAGGGCCGACTGGGGCTTGCGCAAACGGAACGCCAAGGAAATAGTCTTGCCCAGAAGTAGAATTACGAAGACCCACGTAGGACAAACCGGATTCACCGGTTACTATTGGTGAATCAGACAAGGCTAAAGCATTTGGTAGTAAGCCAAGTGTTGCAAGCGCAGGGTATAAGAGCATGTTGTACTGTAGTGAAATTAGTAGAGCAATGAGACGTATGTGTCTAGTAAATGCCAGCTTTTATGTGCCCGGTCAAGGGGCTCTTGGTAATTCAACGGTGACTCAATAACCCATACCGCGGCGCGCGGCAAAAAAAAGAAGCACGGATGGAGTTCTCCAGACGCGCGGTCTAGGAAGCTTGTACTTGCTGTGCGAGCCAATTAGAGTATTGCGAGAGTGTACTTTGCCTTACGATCGCAAAAGGCGAGTGAGTGCGAGTACTAGAGAAAAGTCCCTAAAGACCCAATTAGTACTCAGTCAAGCGAGTCCTGGCAGTATATCTGTACTATACAGTGCGCCTCTTGATGAGCAACGGCGTACAAAATTCGGCCAAGTCTGTCCGCTGCGTAACGCTGATACGAGTAAATTCACCACGGCTTGCCCTACCCAATGCCCCTGCCAAGTGTAGCAGTATTCGAGGTGACGCAACTGGTATCGGACATATCACAGCCTCGACATCGCATTCCAACTTTATGAGTCGTCGTGGTGGGAGTCAAGATTCTGATGCCGGAGTATAGAGACTTACATAATGCGTTTGAATCAGTCTACCAGCGCCTAAAGGCGACTCGAGCGCTGATTTATTTGGGGATCGACTCGAACTCACGCTCATACTTCGGCCAGTAATGCAACTATGCAAGATATTGAAATTGTCACTCAGAGAATAAGTCAATCTAGGCGTGTTTGGGCAAGTGATGGTGTGGAAACACAAGAACAGGGCGGAAGCTAATAAATGAGATTTAGTAGGGACAGCATTGGACAAATTCCAATCCCTTGAGTCTCTATGACACTAGTTATACAGGCTAGGGCTGTGAATCACAAAGTCTGTAGCTTGTTTGCGAGCCACATCCTTGAACAATGTAATATTTGCCGCTAGAAAATCAAGAGCATTGCCAGCCTTGCCATAGCTCGGCCAGTTGGGACCTGGAAATGCGTGGATTAAGCGGACGCAGCATAGCTGAAAACCACTGATACTTACGCTGAGGGCCACTCTTCGGGTTGGGATCCAAGTTGTATGCAAAGTTAATCCTAGCGGGGGAGCTCTAAGAACGGCAGCCGAGGAAACGATCAGGTATATAGAGCTTACCAATAGTCGCCAATGGTCCGCACGAGTTCCAGCACAGGGGGCGATGCGCTCGGGTTCAGAGCACTGACTGTCTGCATGACAAACGGAATATCCCCTCCGTGTTGTATTCCAAGTACCGGTACAAAGTTCAGCGGGCGTTCACTCATCACGTACGACCTAAAAACAAGGCGGATTAATACGGCTGAAAAACACTAGAGATATACATGCGTACCATGTCTTGACTCCAAACCTATTGGCCGTTGCGTGATGGTCTCGGCGAGAAGCCTGAGACAAAAGGGTTGGGTTAGAAAACGCGAAGTGGGAGGGAGAAGGCGAGCTTACTTGGAAGGCCAGATCGGAGAGAGCACTAGCTGCGCGCTTGTACTGTGCACCTTGACCAAACGTCTCGTTTCCCGTACCATAGGGGGAGCCCGCCGCAGGATCGGTCGGATAGTACTTAAGGAACTCTTGGATAGCGGTGACGTTGGATATCGAGAAGTAAAGCCCCGGGAATCGAGCGGTCACCCATTTGATGATGTCCTGCTCGGTGTTGATTGAGGTCACGTTGAGGAAGATAGGACCTTCGTCGCGCTGGACTGCGTAATGTGAGGTGTTTCAGTCCGAGATATTTAGTACAGGTAAGAGAAGTACTAACCGCCATTAATAAAAGGAACTTTGGCGAATTTGCCGGAGTGTAGGAGCTTGGAAGGGATGTCGGGGAAGAAGTCGTCCCCTGGCGCCCTCGTTGGGACGAAGATAGTGGGGGCTTGACCTGGAGCTTGATACCATGGATCCAGCTAGTTGAACCAAAAGTAAGATCATGTAAGCGTTTAAAAAAAATGCAATCGTACCTTGATCACCTCGTCGTTCAGCCGAGCCAGAACGTCAGAGGGAGCACCGCGTACGCATTCATACGGATTTGCGGCGTCAGCGCAGCCTGTGCCATTTATCATGAACTTGAGCGTCTCCTCTCTAATTGGATCGTTTGGCTTGAGTATTTGGAGCCTTGGTGTGCATGTGTTAGACCTGAGCCACTATAGGTCCGCGCATACACCTACGACGATGGGGACCCGGACTCTAAAATCATCCCTCGGAACGCGCCGCCAATGTTGCCACCCTTGTAGAGTGATTGGTACCCCACGCTCATAGCTCCGGCAGACTCGCCAAATATAGTGACCTGTAATCATCTGTCAAAAAAAGTGGCATGCAATTAGATATAGCGTGAATACTCGCCTTTTTAGGGTCACCTCCGAAGTAGGCAATATTCTTCTGAACCCATTCTAAAGCGAGTCGCTGGTCCTTCAGCCCGAGATTGGATCCCCCAGCGTCTGTTGCAGCTTTCCCCGGCGGAACTGAGGTTGGCCATCAGCTGCTGACAAAAACTCGAGGCCAATAGCTTAACTTACACCCAAAGAGCCCAACTCGGTAGTTCATCGCGACGTAAACAATAGGTTTACCCTACACCAGAGTCAACTTTTGCGTTCAAGAATGAACTCGTTGAGATTCAACTTACAATTTCCACCGACCTCTCAACAAAGGCAGTACCAGGATATTGCTTGATTTCACCCAAATAGAAGGCTCCACCATCTATTGGAGTTTGTAAATGGTCAATAGGTATGATAGCTTCAGAGCAACCCGAACTCACAGATCCAAACCATGACGGGAAGCTTTCCCGTCACATTTGTCGGCTTCCCTGTACAAAGTGTGAGTTCCAACCCAGATTGAAGCGAAAAACGTACAGATGTTAAGCGTCAGACAATCTTCGGATATCGAGTTACTCGTCCACATTGGTGATTGCACACAACTGTGGCCGTCTTGCGTGGCATTGACAACCTTTATGTTGCCCTGAGACCAAGGTACAGGCGGTTTGAACCGAAGTGGGCCAACGGGGGGCTTGGCGAAGGGGATGCCTAGGAAGTAGTCCTGGTTGGCAGTAGTGTTGCGCAGGCCAACATAGGATAGGCCGGAGTGGTCTCGAATCACTGGTGGAGAAGCGCCTAAGACATACGGTGTAAAAGCAAGTAGGAGCGCAGAGCTAGTGACGAGGGCAGACAACATTTTAGAATGATGCTCTCTTCACTGGGCATGCATCGGTTTATATCCTCGGTCAAAAAGAGCTGAGATATTCGGTGTAAGTTCTAACAGATTCCTCGTGCGCTTTGTCGGCCAGTTGCGTCGTCAGTGCTCTCCCAAGCAAACAGCATTCATTTCGAAAACAACAGCTCCTGACCAATGAGAGCACAGCCGTTTTGGGCTGCCATTTATAAGTTTATGATAATCCATAGCGAAATATGACCGATGCCCGAGGACGAGATTGAGGGCAACACGTTCGTAGAATCAATACCATAGCATATGTCTTCGGGGTCGGGGCGAAAGTCGGCCGCAGCTAGGGTGAGTCTGCCGTGCGGTTGCGTACGCTAATTAACGGTAAACGGAAACCGAACACCGGTACCGTAGGCGCGCAAGAAGCTGAAGCCTCTGTTTGGATGTGGTTCATCCCCACGCTTCCTTGACCTCCATTTGATCGAGAAGACCCTGACCGGCTACCCCAAGACCCGACCCGGCCAGCTAACCTCAGGCTCACCACTACCACACCTCTCAAACACCCTCTACCTATACTTACGCTATGCCCGACGCGCCTACCAAGTCAAGACACCCTGCGGCTTTGCCTCCTCCCAAAGGTTCACCAGAGGAATTCGCCAAGCGAACCGTCGAGAGGCTGCAGGCTATCCAATCCCAGCTCTCCACAGCACCTCGTGCGGGGAAACTCAAGGGCAAAGTATGCATTATCACTGGTGTAGGCTCGCTTAAGGGAATTGGGTTAGTGTATCTGTTTACTATCGTTCAATGGCGCGGCCGCTCATCCCAATCTCGAACAGACGAGCGACCGCATTTGCGTTTGCTCATCAAGGTAAGACAAGACTGTTCCTCCCACGCCCTCACGCTAACAAACACGTTACGTGAAACAATATAGGTGCTAAACACCTCTACTTGCTCGACTTCGCTGGCGAGAACCTACCAAATCTCAAGGAAACTCTCACAAAAGAATACCCCGATGTCAAGGTAAGTGTATGCAGAATTCGCCTATATAGGGCCAAGGTTAAGCTTCGAGCTAGGTCACAGTACAACAAGCAGACGCTGCAGACGAGGAAGCGATCTCTGCAATTTGCAAGCGCGCTATCAAGGAGGAAGGCCGACTTGACGTATTCTTCGCCAATGCTAGTTGCGCCGTTGGCGACTACTTTACACGATAACACTGACTTGCTTTGCCATATAGGCTGGTATCGCGACCGGCGAGTTCTTCGCCGACATAACAGAAAAAGAGTTCATGAACATGATGCGTGTCAACGTCCTTTCGTGAGTGATTCTACGATTCCCTCGAGCCTCGGGCTGACGATTCCGCCTCGGCTAGGTGCTTCTTGGCCACCAAGCATGGTTCGGTCGCTATGCAAGTCACGTCTGCCGACAAGAAAGAGAGTAGCGGTAGCATTATTCTTACAGCCTCAGTGGCAGGGATTCGCTCAGGTGCTGGACCTATGGACTGTAAGTGTCATTCTTATATATGTCCCGTGTTACGTCCTGATACTGACGCATACGTTAATAGATAGCGCCAGCAAAGCTGCGTAGGTATAGCTATACTCTTTCGCTTCGCTTAAAATTAATTTTGCTTTCAAGCGTCAACTCGCTTGCCCAAACAGGCTCGCATCAGCTGGGGTTTACAAATATCCGAGTGAACACAATCTGTCCGGGACTTATCGAAGTGCGTACTGGGCACTGTGGCCACATACATAATATACTCACGGAATGTTTTAGACCGGGATGACTACCGCCACATTCGATTATGCGCGAGCCAAAGGCGCAGGCGCCAAAATCGGCCAACTTGTCCCCATGAAGCGTTTCGGACTTCCTCAAGAGGTTTGCTATCTGCAATTACATACATATATCTGTCTTCTAATTGAGCAATACCTTATAGATCGCCAATGCTGCCCTCTTTTTAGCATCGGGTAAGCTTAATATCGTACGCTTGTAACCATCCACTAACATCATGCATTTCAGACGACTCAAGCTTCGTCAACGGCCAAAACATCGCTGTCGATGGTGGACTGACTGCATCCCATCCCGTTGCGCCAGGACGTTGGGCGTAACCCGCATACCAGCATTTCCAAAACCAAGCCTTGTGTAGCTTTTATTCTTGGATCTCTCACATGCTTCAGTGAACCAAACGCATTATTAAGCAAATTGGTATACAATGCGGAAGAGAATAGCTAAAGAAAGAAATCCGTGTGGTAATTCAAGATCTGCAAGGTGATTAGAGGTTGGGACCGTAAAAACACAGACACATTAATCAGCTCAGTAAACTGGGATGGAGACCTAATGGCAAAAAGTTGTAGTCCTGAAGTCGTGACTGAGGCCACGTGGCCGCAGAAAGCTAACACTTAGGTTAGTTCAGTGAATTTGGAGTTAACAGAGACACATACCTGCTCTGAAGCATCCTGGAGCGTCAAAAGATTCATATGATCTGGTACCCCTGCCGCATTCTACAGAGACCATCAGTGCTGTCCCAACATGCTCTCATAGCTACACGTACCACTCGTTCATTTTCCAAGAACCGGAAATACCCCGCCTTGAGATCCAGCGGCATCTGTGAAGGGAGGATAACCAGATGCACAGGCAATGTAAACGGCCTTTGCGATTCCACGGCGCCAACGATTGAGATGGCGACGTGTACGCCAAGCAGAATATCTGTCCTTCGTGCGCGAGCCTCCGAGCCAATAACAACGAATAGCTCAAGCACGCCATCCAAAACGACGACGGAGTCAGAAGTCAACTTGCTAGGCGAAGGGATGTGACACGAGACCTGCATACAGCCAAATGATCAGCATTCGCTCCCAAGATAGCCATAGCCCTTGAAATACTCACAGGTTGCTTCTTATCCTTGGCATCAATACAAAACATCCTAGGCCGAACGGCAGCCTTCCCCAACGGCGCTCGGTACTTCCAGTAATCGGCATTCGCCCACGGGTCTTCCCCCAGCAACATAAAGAACATCGGGTCCTCTTTGCCTTCGTCAAACTCTTCGACCTCTTTTTCAGGTCCAGCGATGGATTTCGCGTATGCGATGGCTAGGTTGCGTTCGTTTGGGGTCGAGCCGCGTCCGTGCCAGACGTATACTGCGTCCAGGGCGGTGATACAGTAGCTGTATGCGGAGCAGAGGTTGGCGACGTGCTAAAGTATTTTGATAAGTATACTATCTCGGATAAATAACTGAAATCCGACTCACGAAGTCGACTTCATCAGTGAAACATGTATCTCCCAACTGCCTGGTACAATGCATCGTCGTATTCTCAGGTGTCCAATGAGCCCGCGATCCCTATAGCCGCATTAAACCTCCATGGCCTTTAAATCAACTCAAACAACCCACCTGTCGAGTAACCCAGTGACCTCCAACGGCGTCAACAAGTTCCTCGCACTCCTCTCCCTGGATACACATATCCTACAAACCCATCGCATCAACATCCGTACGAATCTTGATCCAAACTTGGACTTACCACACTAGTCCCATACTGTTTCGCAAGCTCACCCAACTTGGCCTCCTCCCTCGCACCTGGCTCGGCCTTACGTCCCTGCCACCCCCACACCTTGTTCTGCATCAACCCGTTTCGCTCGTTCTTTACGCGTTGAACGACAGCAACGAGCTCAGACTCGTACATAATACACGGACTAGCTGAAACCAAAGTCGCCTGCCCGTTTGATAACGCAAACACATCCGTCGAGATGCGCTTCAGGTTGGACGGGAATGCAAACGTATAAGGGTTAGCGTTTAATACTTGTTGAAGGTTGAACGGCGGGATTGGCGCCATAGTCTGGTCTGAAACTCGATCAGCACCGCACAATCCAATCTTCAGAGTATTATGACTTACCAACACGATACACCTCAGGCTTCTTCACCTCGGGCAAGACAACAGTCTCAACCCTCGGCGACACACCACCCCCGTTTACCCTCTTCGAAATTGTTCCAGCAGGCGTCGGCACAGGCGTCTTCTCTTCTTTCAACGTAGGCAACGAAATCACCGAATGTCGTTCAAAGCTCGACCTCCTACGCTCTGCAGACGGCGACGGCGGGCCGGGCGATAGACGTGGTCTGGACACTACTACTTCTTCCTCAACTGCAAGTTCATCTTGCTTCTCCATCATCGTCTGCGCGACTTCCATCACCGTCGCTCGATTACCCGTGCTCGGCGTACGGACGTGTCGACCCGGAGAGGCAGGGGTCCTAGGCGAAGCCGGCACAACAGGCTTAGGTGTAGTCGGTTTCACCGGGGACTCGGGAGGAGGCGCAAACGGAGATGGCTGAGGCTCGTGCCGGACGAAATGTGTCTGGGAATGCGGTTCGGGTCGCGCAGCATGGGAAACAGGCTCGGGGCGCACTGCATGAGACAGAGACTTGGAGCGCGCTACATCAGGGAGGGGTTGATGTACCGGCTGAGGTGAAGTGAAAGGAGCCATCCCGGGCAACGCGCGTTTCCCAACCATACTAGGACCGGCTCCAGCTCCAGTGCTCGAAGGCGACGAGAACCTCGGTGCGCCAGTAGGAGCCTTGACACCAATAGGAGCACGCTCGGCCCACATATCCTTCACCCTCGACACATTACTTCCTTTAGAATCTGGCTCCGGCTTGGGCGTGAAGATAGGAGCAGCCTTGCGAATCGGTGATGGTGGTAGTGCAGTTGACGCTGAGCTGGAGCTCCGTTGGGGTTTTAGAGCAGGTTCTTCCTTGCTGCGAGGAGATCTGGTAGGCGACGGAGAACGCATCGACGGGTTCGAAATGGCCGGTCTGAGTCTCTTGAATGGTGACGAAGAACGATTTTCGGGTGGAGGACCGACGGGAGTTGTAGAAGGTACAATTTCCGCCGCGGTGCCCCATTGAACTTCCTTGACGTTTGCAGCTTTTTTTGGTTTGCGAGCGCGGTCTCGGGTCAACTGGATTACAACGAACTTAGACATAGGTTAGAACAAGATAGCGGACGACTTACATGATTCAGTGGTTTTGGCTGAATAGCGGCCGACTTGACGTCTCCCGCTTCACTAGGCGGCGCTCTTCGGATACTGGCAGGCTCAGGTGTCCTAGTCGGACTCGACGGGCTCGGCGAGCTAGAATCCCTCCGCCCAAACTCGTCCACGGGAGAAGAGGACATCGACATCCCAGACAACCGATTAACTGCCTTGGGGGTGAACACATTAGAAGGTCCGGGTGTAGCCTTGGGCTTTTCCGCTGAACTCGGGAACGGTACAGGCTCTTTGGTCATACGACGCTTCCATGCTGGAACGTCTGACGAGGGAGAGGGAGACGAGGCCTGAGAGTGTACTTGCGTTTGGATGGCCATTTGCCATCGCTCTTGCACGTTTCCCCTCTTTGGTTTTTCTCGTTCTCCAAATTGGGACGAAGAGATTCCAAGACTAGAGCTAGGTGAAGAAGATTCAGCAGCTTGTTTCACTTTGCCTACGAATCCACGCCCTTTGAGGCGAGTTAGAGATGGGCTGAGTTCCTTAGCTGAGGCCTGTTGTGTGCTCCTGAATGCGGGCGAAGATGCGGTGACTAGAGGGAACTTCTTGGTATCTTGGGCAGGCGGCGTGGGTAGGATGGCGCGTGCCAGTCCAAGCGTTGGGGAGGTACCACTAGAGAACGGCGACCCAACGGGAGTAGTGCTCGATTTAGTCCTCGCTCGAGGGGGAGGAGTTGAAAACGCCGATCCAAGTGTGGGAGAGCCCTGTAGATCCTTATGAGGCGGACTTGGCGTCGAAGTCGCAGTCGACTTTCGTCGCGAACGAAGTAGCTCGTTGCTCTTGAACGGGTCCGACTTGACATCGACCGGCGGTTCTGGCTTGCTAGGAGAAGAAAGCGTCCTCTTGCGCGTATGTTCAATGAACGCCGGCGGCTCGAGCGGCGGAGGCGCCCGTGGGCTACGCGGGCTACGAGGACTGCGTGGAACAGGCTTCTCCGTCACAGGCGTGCTCGGCCCAGTCTCTTTGCTCGGCCCAGCACCTCCCAAGCCCGGAAGAGCGATGCTCCCGCCAAACTTGGTCACGCGACCACCCGCGCCGCCCGTACCTCC
>WSTH01001506.1:0-12163 GCA_019616345.1 Ceratobasidium sp. 395
AACGTTATGCATACCTCTCCGGGATATTCCATGGAAGGTCCTGTTGTTCATCAATAGCTTTTTGGCACACTTCAGCCAAATGGCTTGCTGTGGTCATCACGCCTAAGTATCTAGGTAAGTCCACGCCTGAGGAAGTATACTGCAAATGAAACCTTTTCGTGTTGGACAAAATACCAAGATGGGCTTCCCCGAAGAATGTTCTTGGATAATTGGGTATAGCTTATAGTCTAAAGCTTTCATGAACTGGAACTAAGCATTCGTGTCAGTATTATGAGACTCGTTAAGCAGATGAGTTGTTCACGTCATTGTGGCCCTGAGGGCGCGGGAAGCCGTAAACGTATCGCTTCAGCTTGCACGGTCGAAACTCGTCCCCAAACTAAAACAGCACATGAGATCGGCTTGGAGAAACAGTGCTGTATAATCTTACCTTGAACATGGCGGTCGTCTCTCCACTCGAACAAGACGATAACCAGTCTTTGAGATCCTCTATGTTGGGGGCCGTCGCTGACAGAAGGATGAAGCGAACGCTGTTGCCTCGCTGCATCATCCTTGACACAACTACTTCGAGACAGCTTCCTCTGGTCGTTTCGCTAACTGTATGCACCTTTTCCAAAATAATTCAATCACTATACGTAGGTAGAACCTTTACAATATACCTCGTCGACCATGAAAAGCTTGATCTGCTGCAGGAAATTGCTCGAATCGTGCCTGAGGTCCTGCGTCTATCTTTAGATTACCGAACAGAAAAGTTTTACGCACCAGTTTCGCGTAAGAGAGTCCCATTTCTCAGGCTATTATATCAATTAATCTTGTTTTTCGGACACGAGCGCGCATACATACTGTCGTTATGCTATAATTAAGGTGGATTTTAGCGGGCAACGCGACAATCGATTATAAGCTTACATCACCGTGCTGTCTTTTGCTTCCTTCCAAGCCTGTCGGCCAGTTGCCATAGTGTCTCCGGTCAACTCGACGCCTAAGCATTTTTTGTTAGGTGCGAATTGCATGACATTTAGGGGCTGGTAGAAATACATACATTTGACTCCAATATGGGAGAATTTGTTTGACCAATCTCTGCATCGCTCGGAGCAAATAGCCTACAAGATAAAATGAGTGGGCTCGAGGAGCAATAGCATTGGATTCTTACTTTGGTAGGAGCCATATAAACGCATTTGTACGCGAGATTCGAGACGTTGCCGCTTGATTGAAGGAGCTTGATTACCGCAAGCTCGAAGAGTACAGTTTTGCCGGCGCCAGTTGGAGCTAAAGAATCCATAAGGCTCTTTCGAAGCCTCAATAAAGTAATAAGATGAGCTCATACCGCTAATAACCTATAATGGTTTGAGGTAAGGCACTCCTCCCAAAAGGTTGTAAAAACTTACCATATTCGAATCTGTGTTCATCGCCTATTGGGGTTGTAAGCAAGAGCGTAGTAAGAATACAGGAATATACTTCACTCACCGTAGCAAAACATTGCGATTGCATGGCGTTAAACACGCCGAATTTGAATATACCACGACACCAGTCGGCTGTCGAGAATAAATAAACTAATTGTCAGCTGAAACATTTCCTACACTTACGTAGACTAGATACGGGTACGAGGCTGACTGAAGCGTGGTGGGAGCGCTTCTGTTGATTGACGTAAGGGTGAGATCTCGTACTGTTGCCTGCGCTCGTGTATGCGTGTGTCTAAGATGTAGGGTGTCGTTAAAACCGAACTAGAGCCCAAAACTAATGTCGAAGTAAAAAGCTCTGCTTACTGACATTGTATTCGGATTGATGTGCGCCACTTTTAGAGAGCTGATCATAGCTATAAGAGCCTTCGCCGTTACCAAAGGCTTCGTGTTCGAGGGTGTCGGTGTGATGCATGTCGTCATAGTACTCGTCGACGGCCAACATGCGTGGCGCAACAGAATGGTTGGAAAATCTAGGAAGTGGGGTTGGCGACGAGATTGGAGCTAGTAATTCGTAGTTAGTGGGTTTAAAACACATTAAAGAGGAAGCTGCTTGGCTAACCACCGTCGGATAACAACTCGTGTTGGGGCGAAACGAAGGACGCGTGCCAGCTTTGAGGAGGGTCGTAATAATCTTGAAAATTACCATGATAATCGGTTCCATGACCGACTATGTCGCCGGTACGCGTGGTGGTAGGCTGAGAAACGCGTCGCATTCCTCTGGCGGAGATGGCGGTCGTGGCGGTCGTGGCTAAGAGGATCGAAGCTTTTATTTGGGCTTGTGGGTGTATTTGCAATCAACTCTAATCCGACCGATCCTGGAAATTGCAACATCATATCGAGCGCGTTACCTGGGTCCAAGCTCTCGGTGATGAGTCATTTGTTTGGCACGTTGTTTGCCAGTGAAGCAAAGTCTTCACCGAGAGCTTGGAATAATTTTACTTGCCCATCTGGGGTCGACCGCGACGACGTTCGCGCGGTGGAGTCGAGCGCCCGGGACTCGTGCTGCTAACGAAAGTTGTAGAGCGGCCTCGAATCCATCGGTTTGCGCCCTCAGATTTTCAATATCGCGCGAACGAAAACTCGAATTATTCGCATTTCGGGGGGGTGTTTTCGCGCGGAATTTGCATCCGGGCTCGAGTGAACGCCCTTCCGAAGGCTTAGCGCCGGGCTGTTCGCCCAGTGTGCAGCTTGGACCATGGTCGTCGAGGCCGTTTCCTCACCGCTCTCCATGTATCTTTCGTTATAGACCCCAATATATGCACCATTAGCTGTCCGTACGACATATTTATCCTATTTAATCTACATTAAACTCGTTCTAATGGCGGAACCGGCCGATTCCGCGGCGGCTGGCCCCTCGCGCCCCTCCCACCCTCCCCCCGTCGACCCAGACGCAGACCTCCGCCTACAGTTGAGAGAGGCGACGCACAAAGCGACGCGACGCGACCCGTACGACTGGCAGCTCGACATCGCCGTCGCGTTATGCAGGGGGCGAGACGTCCTGTGTCTCTCCCCTACTGGCTCGGGAAAGACCCTGGCATTCGTCATGCCGTGCTTCGTAGAGCCCCGAACGCTCGTCTGGATCGTCAGCCCGCTGAACTACATCGAGCAGCAGCAGGCGCGAGTATTCCGAGACGATTGGCACCTGGACGCAGTCGCCGTCAACGCGACTACGTCCTACCCGGGTCTCCACAAGGTACGTCGTCGTGTTTCTCTAGCGTCTCAACTATTAGCTGAGGCGGCACAGGACATCTTGAACGGAAAATATAGGGTAATAATATCCTCACCCGAGCAACTGCTCGAATACAACAAACTTCGCCCGATCGTGATCCAGCTTGCTGGCCAGGGCTATAAGCACGTCGTCGTCGTCGACGAGTGCCACTGTATATGTGTCTGGAGCGAGAATTTTCGAAAAATGTACGGCTTACTCGGAAGTC
The DNA here is from genome assembly GCA_019616345.1 of Ceratobasidium sp. 395. Classification (NCBI taxonomy): domain Eukaryota; kingdom Fungi; phylum Basidiomycota; class Agaricomycetes; order Cantharellales; family Ceratobasidiaceae; genus Ceratobasidium; species Ceratobasidium sp. 395. The sequence continues at coordinate 3,392 of WSTH01001506.1, forward strand.
TGCGTACCTTTTTGCTCCCCGGCACGCCGTTCTGCGCTGCTACTGCCACCGCGACCCAGTCGATGCGGAAACAGATCCTGGGCTCCCTACATTATCCGAGCAGTTACTTACCGATTAACCGAGGCTACTGGAAGCCCAACCTCTCGTGGCACGTCTATTATATGAAGGGGAGCAACTCCTCGGTCGGCGAGGTTACCCAGATGTTCCCGAAGAACCTAGATTCCGAATCCGTTATCCCGCAGACGATTATCTTCGTCGACGAACGAGGACTCGCCTTTCGCATGATGGACGTCTTGCGCGAATTCCTGCCCGAGGGATTGAGGAGCCAGGTCGAGGTCTACCACGCGCTGCAAAGTCAGGTCGCCAAGGACTTGACGGCGAAGAGATTCGAAAAAGGGGAAATCCGGATTTTGATCTGCACCGAAGCGCTGACAATGGTGAGTTCAATTGGACACAGATGCCACGAGAAGGGACTCAGCTTGGCGCTAGGGGTGCGACTTCAAGAACATCAGACAAGTAGTCATGTTTAAAGTACCCGGGTCACCGGCTACGGCGCTTCAGCGCGGCGGGCGCAGCGGTCGAGATGAAAGTATACAAGCTCGGGTAGTTATGATGGTCGAAGCGTCCAAACGGGCCCAGGCAATTGCCGAATTGGCGCCGGAGTTGGCGGCCGCCGAGCGGATGAAGACGAAACAGGAGGATGAGGAGGTGTCGCTGCAGCCGGTGGACTTGGAAGGTGAGGATGCTGGCGGCGAAGGCGAAGGGCCCGAGGACGAGGCTGCGGCAGAGGAGATCAAAGCGGCGGCTGCGGAGCACGGAAAAGAAGATCAGAAGATACTACAAAAATTTTACGCACCTACCGACGAATGCCGCACGCTGGTGCTTGATGCTGCATTCGATTCGCCCTCACATCCGCCGTGCATTTCCGTGAACGGATGCGACAACTGCATTCGGCGTCGCATCAGACAATTGGAGGCGAAGCTCAAGGGAGAGGCTTGCGGTGCAGATGACGCTGTCAAGCAGGAGCCAGTGGACGACCCGAACGTGCTGGTCCAGACGATCGAGGGCCTGCGAGCGCTGCTGATCGAACCCCAGGCGGAAGACAGGCCGCAAAAATCAACCAAAAGGCCCAAACATCGACGAATGGATGAGCGCGGCGAGCTGGAGAGACTTCTGAAGCGCTGGCGTGGGGAAGTTTACGAATCAGAATTGAAGAGCCTCGGGATACACACCAGTTACATCGTCACCGACCGCACGCTCCAGGCGATTGCCAAAATCCCACCCCCCGTAGCTTCCGAGTCCCTAGCCACTGTGTCTCCCGCGTGGCCAGAGAAGGCGCGAGTCCGTTGGGGGCCGTCCCTTTTGGCGAAGGTGCAGGAATACGACCTCCCCAACCGAATTGTTGAACGACAAGTTGAGCGAGTCCGGGTCAAAGGGGAGAAGGCGAAAGCAAAAGGGGAAGAGGGGGGTAGCCAGATCGTTTTAGAGACTCAAGAAACCTCAGAACCAAGGACTAGAAAGCGGAGACCAGGTCCGGACGACGCGCCCAAGTCGACGCCAGCAAAGAAAGCACGCGTCCAGCCTGCTGACTCAGCGTTAAGCGCCGAAGGCTCGGCGGGTCCCACGGGCCAAAGACCGGCTGCGCCAAGCGTAAATGCGGGCTCGAAAGCCTCAACGAGTAGGAGTATAGCAGTAAGTAGCTCAAGTATCAGTTCTATTGCACCAGGGGCACCACTTAACACCTCAAAAAAGCCTTCATCTAACATAATACAACCCCATCCGACGACAGAAATAAGGCAGTCCACTGTCAGACCAGCAGTCCCGACAACTACTGGTCCTATCGAGCAGGCCAAAAGAACCTCGCGGCAGCACTATCGCCCTCACACCTACAATCCGGCCTTGAATTCTCAGGATTTCGACTTCTCGACCGCCAAACCAGTATGCACAATATCAATTCCAGTACAAAACACTTCTTCACAGGTCATTAACCAACCGTCATCCTCCGACCCGTCAATTCCCAAAGCCAGCACCAGCAGCGCAACGTCGAACTCCGCTGCTTCACCCGTCCGGAACCCCCATGAAGTCAACTGGAAATACTACAGGCGTCAGTAAGGACCGCCGAGGTGAGGATGTAAGTACTACCTATACATCCGCACCCGATTGCTCTGACTCCCAGTCCATTTCCATCGCTTCAGCCAACGCCACAGCGGCTTCGCTCTGATCTAGTGGCTGCGTTGTGCCATGTAGACCTGGATGAGGAGACGAGGGAGCTGCCGGCGATTCGAGACTGTAGATCTGCTCGGTAGACGCTAGTTTTATGTATTGCTCTCGGTTCTCAGCTAGTTTCTCGAGCCAATTGGTATTGATTAATGATTCAGTGCCGAGTTTGACGTGGTCTTTTGCATTATCGGCTTTCACAGCAAGCTTTCTATTCGGATTGTGTTGATGGACCTGTGAAGCAAGGTGCCGGCTGGCGAGTAAGTTGATGTCGAGCTCGGCCGAGACGTCCTTGTGGACCTTGGTCCGATGAAATTCAAAGAGGTCATCTTCTAGCTGCCGAGCAATTTCGCCTAGGATAGGTATAGCCGGGGAGATTTCTTTGTGTGTCTCCCAACTCGTTGTCTGGGGGGGTGGACCAAACTGCTACAGACATACACAAGCGGATTAGGTGGATGTATGCGCATATATTTGAGCTCCCGCACCTTCTGCTTGCCATTATTGAACTCCTGCAGCCGGTCGCACTCGTAGAACGCACTAGCACGCCCTGATGTGTTCACCAGCCAGGCGTGGTCCCGGATTGCATCCCTAAAACAGAGCAAAATAAATTAGTGAAAATTCCGGCTGTACTCTAGCACAACTTACCTCATCTCTGGGGTCGCTTCATGGTACATCCACTGCATAGCATCTGCCAGCTCCTGTGCATAGTTGTGCCTCTCGCACCCCTTGAAATAGACAATGAGGCTGGGAAGCAGGTCTTCCAGCCACCCTACATTCCCAGTCTGAATCGCCTTTCGCACAGAGTAGTACTGCAAGAGATCCCGAGTCTGCAGGATGGAGTTATACAAGGTCTCATCCAGCTCAGGTCCACTAGCAAGGGACTCTGCAGCCGACGACGCAACCCGCTCAAAGTAAATGCGCCGGGCAGTCTCAGAGAGCACATCTGCAGAAGACGACTTGACCCAGTCAACAAGACCTCCCAGGGTGTCCTGTCCAGCATAGTGCATCCACAAGCTCCGAACCAAACCAGCCAGCTTATGTTGAAGGAACTCGTCATTGGTAAAGAAATCTGGGCGCGACTTGCGCATGTTCATGTTGAGACCAACCCGGTTCAGTAGCTTCAAGTCCTGGTAGAAGGTGGTGGTATGGTCACTTCCACGGTGGGTGTCGAAGGTCGCCATGCCAAGGTTGAGGAGAATGTGAAACCAGCCAGGGACAACCACCACCCAAGACAGACGCTCATAGCCATTAGGGTCGCGCACGCGCAGAGCTTTGAGAGAACGGATACGGGCAGCAGTCATCTGGTCGCCAACGATAGGGATGAAACGAATCCCGGTACCAAGCAGCCTCTGATTCTCTGGCGAGTCAAGCTCTGTCCCACGTAGCAGCTCAGTGATCACCTGCATGTTACCACCAACGCTAGATTCGTCAATTGGTACAGTACCCAGCATGAAGTACTTAGTCTTGTGGTCACTACCAGAGGGCATAGCGTGGCACAGCTCTGGGGCAAAAAGTTTCTCGTCAAAGCGAACCTCCAAGTTAGCGAGCCCCGGCACAGACTCAAAGAGAATATCAGAGATGGCAAAGACGCCCCAATCAGAGAGCCGGCTCAAGCGTTCGAAGTCAGCAAAGTCATCCCAGGAGAGGCGTTTCTGGTCAAGAGACGGCGCCAGCTCAGGGATCGGGTCGATAGGCTCCTAAAATGTATTGGTCTAAATCTGTCAAAATGTCAAAACTCCGACGCAGCTGCTCACCGTAGGTGTATCCGAGGGTACCTCCTTGAAGAACACATGCCCCACGGAGTCAGGAAGCTGGACGACAGTCATGGCGGTCCCGTTGTCAGTGACAGTGTGGCGGTCTCCTCGTTGTGCCTTGATCGGGGTGGGCAGCCGAAGGTTGTCGTAGATCCAGAAAACCGCATGGTTCTGGACAGCTTCCTTCATCTTCAGGAGGGCCTGCTCGGAAAGGGTCTTGACTGCAGCAGTGGTCCAAGGGTAGCTAGTTGTATAGCCACACTTGTTGAACAGCACGAAGAGCGACTTCGGGGCACGCTTGGCACGGAAGTACAGGCTGACATGCTTCTGCAGCTTGTTGCAGCGGGGTGCTAGCTGAAAGGCAAGCGAATGGACGTTCATAACCGCAGCCTAAGAATACAATTAGTCTGGGGAGCAAAAAAAACGCAGCATACACGTGAAACTCACAAACGACGGAGCCACATCCTCAGCGTCAGAAGCGCCGGCACGTCGCCGAGCACGCGCCCGGGGCTTGGTCTCTCCAACCAGGGTCAAAAACCGCACTAGATTAGGCGTAAGGCGGACGGTTTGGTCGCTCAGGGCCTCGAATTTAATGTTTTCAACATCAGGTATGTTGTCCAGATCCCCTCCTGGGTCGTTAAGCTTAGCGTCGAGCGCCAGGGAGTCAAGCTCGGCGCGCGAGAGTTGGGTCACGTGACGCCATGCCCACCGGTTCATCGTCTCCGTGGCGGCCTGGGGGCGACTGCCCGTGTAGTTGATCGGGGTATGTAGGTGATCCAAAATCGCTGGGAGGCGTGAGCTCCCGGTGAGCTGGCGCCTATAGTCCCGCAAGCCCAAATCGCTAACGCATTGGCCGTTCCCCCAGAGCAGTGCGTCAAGGAAAGTGTCGAGCTTCAAGCCCCATTGGTCAATGCACGCTACGACCGCTTTCACAGCCTTGTACTCGGCGGCTTCGTTCGTTGCAGCCCCTTGCACATCAGGATTGGGGACGATGTCGGGCTCTGGCTCGGTATCCCACTCGGCGGGAACCTCGTCTTCAGGGTAGTCATACAGTTCCTCATCGTCAAAAAATCCAGCAAAGTCGTCCATATCTCAAAGCTTGTGATAAGACAGTTTACGGAGTGAAGAGTTAATGGACTGTTTGGTATGTGGAATTGCGAGTAGTCAGACACTTGTGAGGTCGCAGTAACTCAAGCAACACTTTCGTTTGGTCTGTACGGTACAAGATGTGGACAAGAGACCGAGATGTGTGGGCTACACCAAGTGCGTGTGTGTACAAACAGAGATGGAGGATAGTGCTTCAACGATAGGGCCAACTGCGATATTACATCGGCGTATATGCGGCCGAGTTGAGAACGCTGAATAAACCCCAGGTAAGCTTCCCGCTGCTTTGGTTAACTTGGTTGAGCATATCTTACCTTGTATTTCTTGAAGCGTTGAGTGATCGTACACGAGGGGGTGTCATTTGGTCTCCTACGAACGGGACGAAACGAATGCTGGTACTACTAAGTAGCTCCTGGTTTTCTGGTGAGTCCCGTCTCGTTCCTTGCAGTAGCTTGATTATCTCTTGCGTGCTACAGCCAACGCTAGTGGATTTATTGGTCGGCGTAGTACTTAGAATAGAGGGTTTGTTTGTCTGATTACTGTCAGAGTTCATGATACTATGTTAAAGACGGCAAGCTAGTATAGAGTAGAGAAGAGGGGTGAAAACCGTGGCAGTCGAATCGACAGTCTCACTTATATATCATGGAATGCGGATAAAAGATGGAGCACGTTGCCGAGCGTGTATCTACAAACGAAGTAGGAACTGGAAGGAGATCAGAGTCGATAGGGTTAACAAATACAGTGAACCAGAACGGCGGATGGGTGATATGTTCTGGGCACGCAATATGGGACGGTGTGGCAGACGTCTTATACCGGGTGTAAATATGCATACAAGCTCGTCCAGCGCCCGAGCGACAACCATCGCTAGCTGTGTTACGCAAATCAGTCCGGGATCCACCGCGCCGTACTCGAATTGGCTTACCTGAAGGAGAAAACACGACAGATAACGGCTTCTGTCAGCACACGGCTGACAAAACCGGGCTGGTTTGAGCGGATAATCTACTTGTCCGGACGTGCAGCCACCCGAGCGCCATGTAACGTTAGCGCGATCGCATAAGTCGTCGTACAGGTGTCGGCATAGCTGTTGAGTTCGCGCAGCAGATCGTTTGGGCTACTGTCGGTCGAGCTCGTCACTCGACGAACGAGGAGTACCCCAAGGGTGAGGTCTACAATATTCCCAGTTGCCCGATCATTCAGCTTCGATGCATTCTTTGTTCAGGCTGAGTACACCTGCCTTGAAGCTGCGTAAAGCCGTTTCGTTTGACCCCTGTGGGCGACTCGACGTGATCCCATCGTGTAGAAGCCAGAGGTCAAAGGTGAGCCTAGCACAACCTGTGTGTGCCGCCAGAGCTCACAAGCAGATACCAGCAGAGAGCGACGCCGGATTCGAGACTCTTCGCACCCGTCCGCCGTCTAGATAAGATCGAATACAAGTTTCGAGTCGAAAGTGTTTGACGGAACCATAAATTCGAGGCTGCAAGTGAGAACGACAGTCAGATCGAATTTATCAGCGCTAGCTTCATATGTTAAAATCGTGGATTATGCCCCAGAGCCGAGGGATATGATCTTAGTGCGTTTCGACTTGGAGTTTCGGGCGGAGGAGGACGAGGAAAGACGAGGAGAACGAGGCTCCCGCGAGGCACGTGACCGAATCGAGCATTTTCCCACGAAATCCTTCGAGTTTGCGAGCTCGCTAGCGGGATTCGCCATGGGTCGGAGGCGCACCGGATGGGTGCGAAATCATCTATCCGAAGGCAAACTATGATATTCCATATATCAACTATACACGTTTCTAATCGAGGGAGGGAGTGGACCGAGGCTCAAGGGACCCCAGATGGACAAGCAAAATTATTCCAAGCCCTCAGGAGCCTCTTTGCTCCGACGTTTGCCAAACAAAGGACCAAATAGTCACGTGCTCCTGAGGGCTTGGATCCAGGTAATCGAGCGCGTATTTATTCGCTGTTAGGCCTATGCGGTGCTCCCTCTTCTGGCGACGGCCTCGCCCCGGCTGGCCGATATCAGCACCTATAACGCAGTCAAGATACAGACCTTCTATTATGGCCGGACTTCGCTCGCTACACCAAGCTGCCTCTGCTGATTGGAACGTGATCCCTCCTTCAACAACCCTTCCAGGATACGAAGTATTTGGGAAAGAGATTAGGAAGCCTGAAGTCGATGACCGGGATTATAGATGCATAAGGCTTGACAACAAGCTAGAGGCGCTATTGATTCACGACGCTAACGCGGACAAGAGCGCAGCGAGTTTGGATGTTGAAGTTGGACACTTACATGACCCCGTATGTTGAGTTTCCACCGGTTAATCGATACTAAAACATGACAATATCGATACAGGATGATCTTCCAGGTCTTGCTCATTTCTGTGAACATCTGTTGTTCATGGTATGAGTTCTCAATCTCCGTGGGGGCCTATTTAACAAATTTGCAGGGCACAGATCAATTCCCCAAGGAAAATGATTATTCGGAGGTTGGTGATTGGTTAATTCTGCTACCTGTGGATCCGCGCCCTGACTTTTCGCTAGTTCATTACTAGCAACGGTGGACGGACCAACGCATTCACATCTGCCCACAATACTAACTACTATTTCAACGTCTCTGCAAGCGCTCTTTCCGGTTCTCTGACAAGATTCGCTGCCTTTTTTCACTCTCCGTTGTTCAGCCAGTCCTGCACATCCCGGGAACTCAATGCAGTCGATTCTGAGAATAAGAAGAATCAGCAAAGTGACATCTGGCGGCTGCATCAGCTGAACAAGGCGCTATCAAAACCTGGTCACCCCTGGACGAAATTTGGCTCTGGAAACCGCGAAAGCCTCACCGCTGTGTCTCGCAAGAAGACACACCCGGAATTAGCATCTCAAAATTCATCTGAACAACTAACCACCTCTCAAGCACCATCCCCTAGCCCCTCTGAGCTGGAGAAGGGCGATGGGGACGGCGGTGCTGCTGGTCGTGAGACAAGACGTCGCTTGGTCGAATGGTGGGGAAATCACTATTCTTCTGAGCGAATGAAGCTCGTTGTACTTGGGAAAGGTTAGTCAGCCCTTGTGACGTTCAACGGTGCTGCATTTACCACCCTCACCAGAGTCCTTGGATGATCTGTCCGAAATGGTCGTCAAAGAGTTCTCGGCAGTCAAGAACCGAAATATTGGGCGTACACCACTTATGCTGGAAGATCCTCGCGGCCCAGAACACAACGGGGTTGGTCAATCTATTGTACACGCGGTACCACGATTTTAATCTCAGTTGTAGATCATCGTTTACGCGAAAACGGTAATGGACTTTCGCGCAGTGGAAATCTCGTGGTCTTGCGAGTGGCAGCCCCCAAACTACCTCTCCAAGGTAAACTAATCAATCGTCATTTGCTCCTCTGTCAGCTGAACCACTGGCAGCCTTCCATGATTTTAGGTCATCTACTTGGCCACGAGGGGCCTGGATCGGTTCACGCATATCTCAAAAATAAAGGGTGGATCTCTTATCTATCTGCCGGAATTCATGGCGGCGGCCGAGGGTTTAGTTTTTTCAAGATTATAGTTGTCTTAACGAAGGACGGCATGGGTAAGCCGCGTTTTGGTGACCTTGTCCTAATTTGTCCTAATCATTATATCTATCAGATCATTATACGGAGGTCTTACTAGCGGTCTATAAGTATCTCGAGTTCCTACGAACCTCCGAGCTGCCA
>WSTH01001507.1:0-12146 GCA_019616345.1 Ceratobasidium sp. 395
GTTTGCTCTTGCTCTTTTTCTTCTTTAGCTTCGCCTCTGGATCTTTCGACTTTTTGGTTTTTACTGGCTCCTCCTAATAAGCGAGACAATGAGTTCACGTTCTTGCTTTAAAAGGTTCAAGACCTACCTCGACCTCTGGTTCAACCTCTTGCGCCGTGGCCTCCTCCGCAGCCTTCTTCGCCTTCTTCTTCTCTTTCTTTTCTTTCTTCTCCTCCTTCTCCTTCTTTTTCTCCTCCTTGGATTTCTTCACCTTGGCCGGAGGTTCCTCATCCTCGTCAAGCTAAGAGCACAACAGTCATTCAAAACCTCAAATCGCCTACAAGTCAACTTACCTCAACAGCCTCCGCTTTCCTCTTTTTCTTCTCTTTCTTTGGCGGAGACACCATGACTCCTGGAACAGCAGGAGCACCCTGCTCCGCGTCAGCCATCTCGTCGTCTGAATCTTCTTCCTCGTCATCAAGGCCAAGGGACTCGAGCACTTTTCGCATCGCTTCCGAATTTTTGGTCGGAGCAGTGCCATCCTATATAAGAGCTCAACTAACTGCAACGAAACAACCAGCTAAGCGCTCACCTCAAAGAACTTTAATCGTTCTTCTACTTGCGCTCGAAGTGCCTCTCCGAATTTGGAAACAGGCGCATCTAAAAACGCGACTTGGCTCAGGGAAAAGTCGTGCATATAACAGCTCAAACTCACCTGAGAAACAGTCGATCCTCGAGGCAATTGAGCACTTGTTCGCAAGGTACCGAGAGATACGGCCCTTGTGCTTGGTGTTCGCACGGCCAATAAACGAGGAATGGTAGATCAGGCCGTACTACCAGCAACCCAAGTCAACGCACTTGTAACATTCCAAATACAAACTAACTCACCTTGGGAGTGTTCCCCTTGGTCTTCAACGCTCGGAACAGCGCCTTCTCGGCACCCAAAATCTGAACAGTACTCGCCGGATACTTGCTCAGATTCGTCAAGCTCCCAGCATGGCTAATCAACCTAGCACCAATCCGCTCTCCAATCAAACTTGTCAAGTTTGGCGCAACCAGATTCATCTTCTCCGTCAAATACCCCGTCAAGCTCTTTCGATACTCGGCGAGCTCGATTACCCGATCCGTAAAGTTCGAAATATTAACCAGGTCAATCTCGGCAATGTCTTGTCCCATCGACGCACGCGCAGCGTCCAGCACGTTCTTCGCCCTCGTCTCATCGTCGTCCAGGATAGTTACCAAGTCCGGAATATGGTTCTCCGTGAGGGAATCCTTGGCCCCAATCAACCGCGCACACCGAGCATACTGCAGACTATCCGGAACTAGCTTTGCAAGCTCGGGAAAGTGCCATCCATACCACTCTCTCGCCCGCATCGCGTTTGTATTCACGTCCTTGTCGAGTTGATCGAGCAGCGCAATCGCCTGAATGATCATATTATCACTCCGGTTGACGTTGAATTTGACTTTGGCGCGCGAGTACGAGTGGCCGAGACCGAGCTGGGCCTTGCTCACGTCTCCGGTCTCGAGACCCTTGAGCAGTTTCTCGGCGTGAAGACGAACGCCGCGGATGAGCTCAAGTGCTCGTTCTGAGGTGTCGCATTCGATGGAGACGGCTGCTACTATTGACCCTGCAAGGTTCTTTTCCGAAACTCCAAGAATAACGGGAGCTTTTTTGGAGTGTTTGGGGAGGTTGAGTTCGAGCATGTTCTTGAGGTAGTCATTGCATATCCCTGAAATGAACAACCGTGTTAATCGACGGGACCTTAGGAATAATTGATTATTATGTTGACACGCCTTCAGAAACATCGTTGATATTCTCCAATGCATGTGCAGCGCTCTTGAACGGCATGAAACTCTTGAGCTCGACCATCTTGCCAAACTTGTGCAAGTCTTGGATCGTATCCTGTACCTCCTTCGTCTTGGCCCCAATTTGCTCTTGCTGCTTTACAGTGAAGAGCGCATAGCCGCTGGCCGACTCGAACAATACATGGGTCACCATGATGGACAGGGAAGTTTACGTTGATCGTATGGGGGTGATATATCGTCGGTGAGGCCTGGGGTAAAGTAGGACCCACGTAAATCCTTAGCAGGCTTTCGAATAGGGGCTCAAATCACTCACTTCAGTATAGTCCTCTATTACCAACTAGCCTCCTAATTTAGAGCAATAAAGCTCTATCAATGAATGACAAGGCCGATGTGGTTAGAAGGAGTAAATTTCGAAATTGCAAATTCAGACCTTTAGCGCCGAGTTTGTCCCACAAACACAATTTCATCAGCTCAGACTTGACATCGACCATCCTTAAACGCACGCTTGGCTCGAAACTCACCATTCTTTTGTTTGCACGAAACATCTACGCCAGAACAACAGGTATTCTTACCACTTGGTGAATGCACCCACCTTGTGGTTCATAGTATCGATGTTGTCCGTCTAAGGCCTAATGCAGGCTCCGGAGACGTCCTCTCGTTGTCACTCTCTACCGTCTAGAATTCCCGCATCGCTCACTTAACTATCTGAGCTTGAGATCGTCTACGATGTTCCAACTACTTTTCAAATCGCCACTACCTACTCTTCGTAAACCTCTGCTCCGTAATGTTCGTGCGATCAGCACTCACGAAGCCTTCTCATATACATCCGGTCGATGGATCGTCGACGAGCCCGCCCGCTTGGCCGAACGCTACCAGCCTTTCAACATCGAGGCTCTCAAAGCCGCCACAGCCACCGTAGGCCAGGCTACTTCAGTCGTGAACATGTCCAAGTTCGGCATGGAGGGTGCGCACAGTAAATCATTCCTTATGACATTGAATACGGGTCGGGAGCTTATTACGAATGTCGCAAACCCGCTCTACGGACCAACCTATCCCATACTTGCGAGCGAAGTTGCAACAATGGAGTACGCTCGAGATCGACTCGGTGCACCCATCCCGCGCGTGCTAGACTGGTGTGCCGATAAAGACTCGACGCCAGTGCAAGCTGCCTACATGATTACCGAAAAGCCAGAAGGTGTCATGTTGGAAGACGTTTGGCATACACTCGATATTAATCGCAAAATCGAAGTCACGGAACAGATTGCGGCTATCGAACGGGCGCTTGACAAAGGCGTTTTCCCAGCATTTGGGAGCTTATACCGACGTGCAGACTTGAAGAAGGACGAACCATATGTGAGCATACCCGGTGATGACACCTATGTTATCGGATGTTCCGCTGCGTCACGTTGGTGGAAAGATGGCAGAGAACGTTTCAGTGGTCTCCGAGGGCCATGTGCGTTTCTTTTTATTTTACAAAAGCTATCTTTAAACCGCCCTTAAACTTAGGGATTAGCACCAAAGATTACCTACTCGCCCCTGCCCTCCGGGAACACATGTGGATAACAGAATTTGCGCAATATAGTGTGCGCCCGCGTTGGAGTTTGATCACGCGAAGAGAAGCCGAGCGCGACATGAAAGATCTTCTAGCTATGCTCAAGCTATATGCGTCCGTCATCACCAAACTTATCCCCGCGGAGCACACGCACACTACAGCGCTACTACCAACGTTGCGTCATCCGGACCTTGACTTGTACAATATCTATGTTTCTCTCACTGACAATGGTATCAAGATTACCTCGCTCGTCGATTGGTCTCATTCTTCTCTCGGTCCCCGCTACTTGCACTTTGGAACCCCAGAGTTTTTGCGGTTGCCAGAGCTTCCTAGGGGCGCAGAGCGAACAGTCGAGCTTCCACCAGATCATACAGAGCTTAGTGACCAGGATAAAGCACATACCCAGAGGGAGGTCGACATCACCAGGTGTCGAATTGTTTATGAGAACCTTCGCAAGAAGCACGATCCTACGTTGGCCCAGCTCTACGATAGCGTCCTGTTTCATAGGCTAAGAGCTATGGTAATGTGGAGCGGCAACATTTGGAACAACAAATACGTCCCAGTATGTGATTTAACCAGTGGAGCTCCCAAGTAACTCACAACATTTCACCAGCTGCGCAGAGGTATGGTTGATATCCAATCAGTTTGGGCAAAAATACTTCCCAATATACCCTGCCCGATTCTATACACACCAGAAGAGCAAGCCGCGTTCATATCCGCGGCCATGATCCATCAGGAGCATGAAGATTCCATAACACATTTAGAGGGAGTTTTTCATGCTAGCCGAGAGGGTTCGGTCTTCACCGAAAACTACGAAGCTAGCAAAGAGTTTGCATCTCTTACTTGGAGAGAGATAGCGGCCGACAACAACCCCGACTTCGATACGCTGAAGGAGATCTGGCCTTGGGCACGGTCGTAGCTTTTGGACTGACTTTTCTCGTTTTTAATCCAAACCATCGCCTCTCAGAAACACTGATATAATCTCCTACTAATCGTCCCCCCTCTCTAACATGCTTACATGTGTGGATTTGGCCATGTCTACGAAGCACGCCGTCGCCCAATGGCTTTGTAGTAGGGACTGGCATGTGCACTGTATGAATGCAAATTAGCCGGCTAGAAACTGCCTCGGTTTGCCCACGTACTGATAAGGTAAGAAACCGGATGATTTATAAGCGAACTACGTACTTAGCCAGCCAGCCGACACCATACGTGACTATGATGGCTCTCCCATCTATCTATTGTGGTGCGTGAATTGTCTGACCCATTTGTCTCAGTAACGTGTCCGGGTTGAACGCTGCGGTGGCTACGGGACAATGGATGCTCTCAGTCGGACATTGCACGTGTATATGCGACGGTTGTGTTGCGTTTTGGTAGTTTCAATCCATCACTGGCTACGCTGGAAATTATGGTAAACATCGAAATGACATTTGGCAAGTTCGATGATGATGTAGTATTCGTTTCATTCTTACAACTTGTGGAGCGCTAATACCTGTATTTAGGTTGAGTGGGTACTCGAACATGAGTCTTGAGTGACAAGTGGGCATCAACTCAGCTCAGGCTCCGTGCCTCCCTTCTCATGTTTCCTTTTTGCTGTGTCGTAGCATTGTTTACTTGCCTCCACTCTTGATGTCGATGCACAAGGCCACGCCTTCATTCGACAATCAATTATCGATCGAAAAAAAAAACTTGGCTCATTTGAGAGCTGCCTGTGCACCGAGCCCACCTCCAGCGAAGTGATGCGCCTGACAGGAGAACTAATACGCTGTTGGGAGCCTCAAGCATCGTTTATGACGTACTCTAATTTGGTTAGGTTCGTGAGTGGTTAGCTGAGCGCTCCAGGTACGTGAATCTTTTGTAGCCCTTGAACAACTTAATCTCCAATCAGTTTCCTTTTTCCTTATGGCTAGACAGCGTTGTTTGTTGACGCTAAGCGTGCATTACCTTGCGGAGGATTGATAAACAGTCATCTCTAGCATCAAATGTTGTTCGATACATTCTACGCCAAAATGATGCCTCAGTCCTGGCATGAAACTTCGATTGTACATGACGTTGATAAAGCTACTACTTTGTTGCAAGTTCATGTCCCTAAATCACTTTTCGGTGGACGGGTTTTGAACGCTATTTTTCATGTAGTTCCTTGCATGCATGCATATTGAATAGTGTCCTTGTTTTGCCCTGTTTGTGATGTCGGGTATCTACACCTCAACCGCTAATTAAGCGATCCGTGCGAAGTTCAGCTTTAACCGGCTAAAACCTGTTTATTAGCTAATATCCACAGCTTTTATCTCATTGGATATCCGGATCCATCCATGCCAGTCCCTACTTTGCAGTACTTGGATTATGTTATCATAGGCAATCGCCTCGGGCTCGGGTATGCTCCAATTATATCCCCGAGCTCAATCTCACCCCGCAATCTCACCTTTCTATACGCATCGTTAAGTCAATGCTAAGCCAAGCCCCCAGATACTGACCCACAATATGATATACATGGAAGCAAACGCATACAACCAATAAAAATCCAATCTAGCTATACTATAATCGAAGATAAATCCGTTTCTGCAACCTCACGAGGGCCTCGAAACACTTTGGTGAAGTGAATACTGATTATTCGTTTAGCAACGGCCTCGCCGAGAGGATGTTATCCACCACAGGACTGGAATGGTCAGCCTCTCTAGCGCCTTGGTCACGTGCCTGAATGCAGCAAGCTCGGGCTCGGCCGACACTCAACCTCGTCCCCGAACGCAGTATGACCATTTCACGCGAACCGCCGAGGCCGAATCCCAATGCACCAATGAGCAACTCGGTACCTGATCGTAATTACTGAGCATAAAGCGATCGTCACTTGGACAATACGCGCGTCGTCTCGGGCGACAGCGATCGTATTCTTCATCATAGGTAATCCCCGAATGACTAGCCGCACGATGGAAGGCCATTGCGCAAGTACCATCGGGCGAGATATGGATATAATTTGCTCGACTGAGCGCGGTATTGGCTCATCAACCAACGACATCCCCTCTTCACCATGGAGTCTACACTAGCTGCTCCGCCTGCACCCATGAGGCCCGAGTCGACTGCGAAGTCTATCGACGACCAGCGAACCATCGTCGAAAACACCGCTTCGCCCACAGAAGCCCCAAAGAAGGACCTTCGATTCTGGCTTATCTTCCTAGCCCTGTGTGTATCTACGTTCCTGAGTGCATTAGAACTTGTAAGTATCAATCTCCCTTGACTCCTTGGGCCAGTTCTAACAATTATATGCGCAGACATCTGTATCGACTGCGCTTCCGACAATCGTAGAGTCCCTTAATGGACATGACTTTGCGTGGGTTGGATCTGCATACACCCTTGGCTCGACAGCGTTTATGCCTATGAGTGGTGGCCTCGCTGAAATCTTTGGAAGGTTAGTCTCTACATCGCTTCCATCGCTTTACCAAT
The DNA here is from genome assembly GCA_019616345.1 of Ceratobasidium sp. 395. Lineage (NCBI taxonomy): Eukaryota > Fungi > Basidiomycota > Agaricomycetes > Cantharellales > Ceratobasidiaceae > Ceratobasidium > Ceratobasidium sp. 395. The sequence goes on from WSTH01001507.1 coordinate 6,773, forward strand.
AAATCTTACTCATGAACCATCCCAGACGTTCAGTTATGCTCGCTTCACTCGTCATATTCGCCGTTGGGTCTGCTGTCTGTGGCGCCGCTCAGTCTATGAACATGCTCATTGCCGGCCGAACAATCCAAGGCATTGGTGGAGGAGGCATCCTCACCTTGACAGATATCATCGTGGCTGACTTGGTCCCACTCGCCGAGCGTGGGCCATACCTTGGAATCGTAGGTTCGGTGTGGGCCGTTGCCAGCGCCATTGGGCCGCCAATCGGCGGTGCGTTCGCCGAGAGAAGTTGGAGGTGGTTGTTCTGTGAGTTTAGAAAGTCTTGGGTCAGTCGTGGGATACTCATGTAGTTTGACAGATATTAACCTGCCATTGGCCGGGATTGCGATCGTTCTTGTCCTCGTGTTTTTGCGTCTCAACACTCCTAAAGACTCGTTCAAGCACAAGATCACCCGGATTGACTGGATGTGCGTTCTATTTAGACTCGGTACTAAACCCAGCTAACTCTCTTTCTGAAATTAGCGGAAACTTCTTGGTTATCGGATCTACCGCTTCGACCATCATCGCACTAACATGGGCCGGGGCTCGATACTCTTGGAGCTCTTATCAAGTACTCGTTCCGCTTCTTGTTGGTTTGGCTGGGTTGGCGGCCGCATTTGCGTACGAGTTCACACTCGCCGTTGAGCCTATTATTCCTCGTGAACTATTGTCAAACCGGACAACCTTGAGCGGATACTTGGGCACATTCTTCCATGGGATTGTCGTTACGGCCATCATCTGTGAGTTTAGTTCGCGAACATTACAATAGGCTCGAGCTGACTAGATGTTAGACTATCTACCGGTCTATTTCCAGGCTTCCAAAGGTGATTCACCGATTCAGTCTGGCGTCGATTTGTTTGGGATTGCATTCACAGTTGTAAGTATTCACCTATTTGATTCATATATGCGTTGGCTGATGAACGGTTTGGCTACTTGCAGGCACCATTCGCAATTGTACGTGCCCAACTGTGTGGATATATAAACGTTATACTAACTATATCTTCCTCACCTAGCTCACTGGCATTTCGACTGTGGTGCTCAAGAAATACCGCCCTCAAAATTATATCGCCTGGGGTTTCACTCTTATAGGAACGGGATTACTCAGCACTCTCAAATACGACAGCTCCAAAGCCCACTCAATTGGATTCCAGGTACGCTCAAGCTTCTGTAAATCTGTGCTATCCCTCTGACTCAGAACTACTAGATCCTCATTGGCATTGGTGGCGGTATTCTCTATGCCAGCACAACCTTCCCTATCCTAGCACCTTTGCCTGTCTCGCGCAACGCCCCCGCCCTCGCACTCTTCGCGTTTATTCGAACATTTGCGGGTACCTACGGAGTTGCTATCGGCTCGTCCGTTCTCCAAACCGAGCTTTCGAAACGTCTTCCCCTTCAATTTACCGCCCAATTCCCAGGCGGATCTGACATCGCGTTTTCAGCGATTCCGTTCATTGGTGCGTTAGAGGAGCCGCTACGAAGTGAGGTCCGCGCAGCGTTCGCAGATGCATTGGCAACACTATGGAAGGTCATGATTGGAATTGCGGGGATGGGTTTGATTTCGACGCTGTTGATGAAGGAGGTGGAGATGAACACGCAGACGGACGAAAAGTGGGCCATTGAGCAGAAGAAGGTGAATGATGATGAGAAGGCGTGAGATTAGACTATGTTATAGCTTGTGATAATACTGTACTAGTACTTTATATGGTTTCTTATTTTTTTGAATAAAACCCTAATTTTCTACTCGATCGGCGATCGATTTGCCATTTTGGGCCAGCAACGTGAGGCCTCTTTCATTTGGACCACCATAGCGAGATTTGAAGGTTCGTTATAGTACATAAGGATATGTCGCGCGCGCGTCTCCAGCCCACTTTATGTATTGGCTCGATCACTAGTCTAAGGTACGCTGGGCATCCTACACCAGCCGATTATGATGATGTTCCCAAGCCTAGTGCGTAGAGTACAAGCTTGTGATTGATCATTCGATCCGAAGCAAGTCATTTTAGCACAGCGCCCGTAGCTCCCCGGGCAAAAGTTGTCGTTCTAGGGTGAGAGTGTACTAAGCGGTATCATCACGGACTCCGGGTAATTGTAAATTTATTTGTTGGACAAACGTGCATTCGACACGGCAAGCGTCCGGACCGATTCGGCCCGAGGCGAGTCAATCCAGTTTCTACAAAAACGTCGACTGACCAGCACCACCAACTGAAATTCAACCACCACCGCCCTTTGCCTTCCCCAACCTTCCTCAACCCACCTTAACCGGTTGGCGACGTCAGCTGCGACGACCAAGCATGCTCCGACGATCTGTACAGACATTTCGGCAGCGCCGGATACCGCTATATGCTTCGGCAGTGGCGACATCTGCAGTGACGGCCTACTATATCTTATTCGCTCCGACTGCCAACGCAGATGCTCCCGAGTCTGATATTGGTGCACGAAAGCTCCCTGCACGATGGGACCCACCGACTCGGGCGCAGATGATCAACGCACTCCAAACAGGAAAGCGCCCGGCGACGGGAGGCATAATGCGTATTGGCGAAGTGGACGATGTTAGTGACGAGTATGACTTGCTCATCGTCGGAGGTGGTGCGACTGGCGCCGGAGTTGCTGTCGATGCCGCCACGCGAGGCCTCAAGGTCGCACTCATTGAGCGAGACGACTTTAGCTCGGGAACATCTAGCAAGTCGACCAAGCTTGTTCATGGCGGGGTACGATATCTCCAGAAGGCCGTCTTCGAACTCGACTACGAGCAGTATAAGCTCGTGCGCGAGGCCTTACACGAACGTCGTGTGTTCTTGCATACCGCCCCATACCTTAGTCACTCTCTTCCGATCATGCTACCTCTCTACAAGTAAGTCTACTCGTATTTGTGTGCAGATTCGAATTGAACTTGGCCGAGATACTGGCAGGTACCGTATTATTATGCAGGCTGCAAGATGTACGACGTCCTCGCTGGATCTCAGAATATGGAGTCATCCTACCTAATGTCGAGCGGCAAGGCTCTTGAGGTTTTCCCTATGCTCAAGAAAGAGGGTCTTGTCGGAGCTGTGGTATACTATGACGGCCAGCATAACGACTCGCGCATGAATGTCGCTCTGCTCATGACCGCTGTCCTTCATGGCGCGGTTGCGGCGAACCATGTCTCCCTTACGGCCCTCAAAAAGGATTCGAGCGGCAAGATTATTGGCGGAAGTGTCAAAGATGAACTCACTGGTAAAGAGTGGAATATTAAGGCTAAGGTAAGCTTGATTTTTACAATTTCTTCGGCCGTTTATAAATCACCTGCGATCAGGGTGTGATCAATGCGACCGGTCCGTTTACCGATGGGATTCTTCAAATGGATGCTGCCTCTGCGCCAGGCGCTGCGCCCGATGCTGCCGCTAATCTCAAGCCGATCGTCTCGCCGTCGAGTGGTGTACACGTTACACTTCCCAATTACTATAGTCCGCGCAAGATGGGCCTGCTTGATCCGTCTACGAGTGACGGTCGTGTGTTATTCTTCCTACCCTGGCAGGGTAATACCATTGCAGGCACGACAGATTCGCCGTCAACGGTCGAAGCAGAGCCTAAGCCTAAGGAAGAAGACATCCGCTGGATTCTGGAGGAAGTGCGGAGGTACTTGTCTCCTGACATCAAGGTCCGCCGAGGCGACGTTCTCAGCGCATGGTCTGGGATTCGACCACTGGTGCGCGACCCTGCCGCCAAATCTACCGAGGGTCTCGTCCGAAACCATATGATTAATGTATCCGACTCTGGTCTTGTTACTATCGCAGGAGGGAAGTGGACGACATATCGTGCCATGGCGGAGGAGACTGTCGATTGCGCAATCAAGACGTTCGGATTGGGAGCCAAGGCTGGACCATGTGTAACAGAGCGCGTAAGGTTGGTTGGGAGCGATTACTGGACCAAGAACATGTTCATTGGCCTTATTCAGAGAGTAAGCCCCAGTTCAGGCCGTTCCAATAGCTCGCGTATTGATTATATGCGTATTAGTATGGACTCGAAACCGATGTCGCCAAACACCTGGCATCCAATTACGGCGATCGAGCCTATGCCGTCTGCGAATTCGCGGAACCAACTGGTGTAACTTGGCCTTTGCACGGGAGGCGCCTCGCTCTAGCCTATCCATGTAAGAACCTGCTTGTGCTAACTCGCATATGTCCTAACTCGAGTTGTCCCCAGTCATTGAGGCAGAGATCCGCTACGCAGTACACAACGAATACGCGCAAACTGCGGCCGACTTCCTAGCCCGCCGCTCTCGTCTGGCTTTCCTCAACGCCCAAGCCGCCCTTGATGCCCTCCCACGCGTCGTAGAGATCATGGGTGCCGAACTTGGATGGGACGCCAAGCGTCGGAAGCAAGAGATTGAGCGCACCGCGTCGTTCTTGGTAAGCATGGGGTTATTCAGTGCCCCAGAGCAAGTCAAAGGACTCGGAGCTGGTTTGGGAGCCGTGGTGGGTATTGGATCGGGGGCGACTGCAGACAGCAAAGGAATTGCGAAGAAAGTCTGGTCCAGTATTGCAGGCGGTGCGAGCGGACAGGCTGGTGCCCAGGCTCCTGGTTCGGGCACGCGCGGGACACGGGCCGTGTTTTCGTCGGACGAGCTCAAGGCGCTTCGACGTGCGTTTATTGAGCGCTCCTCGACCACTTCTCCACCTTCATCTTCCGCTTCGTCAACGTTCTCCGCGACGCTACCCCTCTCGGCGCTGCACGAGATCGTGCACTCTATCCCATCGTATAGCGCAGTCCGCGAACAAGACATCACTCGAGCTCTCGAGGAGACCGCGTTCCAGAATGGGTTTAGCGTCAAGGGAGTATCCAACTTTGGAGAGGACCAGCGCTCGAACAAAGATACGGTGGCCGTTGGGTTAAGTTATGAGGACTTTTTGGACGTGGTCGCAAGCGTCAAGGAGGTATCATTGACGCCCGAGTCGGTTCAGGCTGGACATACACAGAGGAGGCGTATCCCAGTCGAGAGGAGTGGTGGGGGCGTATAAGTGAGGTTGATGAGATGAGGGCGCTTGTTTGTTCTAGCTTTGGCGCTGTTCTTGAAGGCAACTGGATGAACAAAAAACAAAAATGTATAATTTCGTTATTCGTTATAGACACTCCTATCGGCAGTGAAAACATTCATTGTGTGTTCATGCAATTCAGTTTAATTACTTTTCTCAACAACCCGCCCCACCCAACCACCCAAAACTAAAAAGCATACACTATGGACATAAGGTAAAGCACTGCACGCGAGCGAGAATTAGGCGTGTTGAAGAAGCTCGGCCAGAAAGGACAGAGAAAAAGAAAGAAAGCGTGCACCAGAAACAGGCTGTGAATAAACCACCAT
>WSTH01001508.1:0-10696 GCA_019616345.1 Ceratobasidium sp. 395
GGAGGATGGTTACTCAGCGCGTATATAACTGTGTACACAAACCATACGTCTAGTCACTTGAAGTGACCTACCATAACTTGCCTTATGTCATATTTTTATTATTTTACAAAACCTCGAGAACACTGTGGGCCCAAAGGCTCCTTATTAGAGTACCGCTGAACTGATAACGGCTACTGCTCAAATTCCTACGTTGACGATTGGGAGACTCAAGGGTTGGGCTTCTGCTAATACCGTTGTTCGTACTCGCTATAAATCGCCATTTGTGTCCTTGAAGCTTGATTACTGTCCTCAACAAACATGACATAAATCATAGGCCCTTATGGTGCGCGGAGGACTCTCATCGCGAAGACACCTAAGTCTCAATAGGTCTAAAAAGCCTTGAGTCATCCGGGGCTACCCAAACACTCCTGGGTATCTATAGACGTATCAAGTACAAGTATATGCTGCATATCAAGCGCATACAAGTGCATTTCGGCCTCTGAATCTGTCCTTGATTTAATTTTTAGTGTTACGGAAGCAAACTCGTTTAGTTCCCAGTTTCAGCCATGGGAGTAGTACAGTTTTAGCGAACAGGGTGATGCAGTGCGACCAGGCTATTAAATGATAAGCACTTTGAAAAAACCCACTTGATCAGAGTCAAAATCATGGCTCACAAGCTATCGGTCACGCCATGTTCCTCGCCTCTACGAGGTTCACCATAGTTGGTGTCAAGATGCGGTTCGCCCCCTACGCTTTGCTGAGCATCCTTGTCCTCTTCATCAATATCCGCAGGCCCAAAATCAATGACATAGTCCCTCAGAAACTCGTTGATTCGAATCGTTTCCGCCTGACCGAGTGCCTGTCCGCTCGTTGGTTGATGGTGATATTGCTCTCGGAGTCGTCTCCTAAATCCACGTGAATGGCACCCTCCAAGTATCCCGAAGGGACTAATGAGCTTCGCTCCTTTTTAGTATTGTAAGAGAAATTAGACAACGGCAATTTGAATCAGAGAACTGCTCACCTGTGAGCCCCCAGAACATTGGTCTACCGAACAGCAAAATATGGACGCTTTGGAGAACGGCCAAAAGACCGCCGATGGATCCAATTACATCAACAATGGTGCTTGAGCGGTAGTCTTCAACAAACCCGCATACAGGCGGCGTGAGTCCATGGCCAAACTTGAGCTGTCGGACAGTGTTGACATCGTTCAAGTAAGACAGGCTTGACGACAGGGAAGGGGTCAGTATGGCGCTTGCGGTGAGGTTATCCGGCAACGGAGTCATGTCCCTCGTCGCTAAAACATAAGTCTTATTAGCTCATGAGCACGGAGTATCTAATTGTGCGTACTGATAGTGAATAGCGAAACATAATTGTAAGTCTAAATGGGATGCATTATGGTCGGTTAGCTGGTTACACCATGAGCAGTTTAACGGACCGGTTTAAGATTGGCTACGATGTCCCTAAAGACTGACGATGTAGTAAACCTTCGCTCCACTAAGCCTATATTCCCATCTACATGCTTTCCCCCAAGCATTTGCCATGGCAGCACCAGCCAGGGTGCAAAGCTACCCAGAGATTTCTCTGGTTCATAGTCACCCCTATCTTGAAACGTGTCTGCAAGGTTGGCAAGCCAGATATCTGGAAGTTCCATTGCACCGAGCGAGATATCATTGGTGGAACGTATTGTGATGTTAAAAGTTGCGTGGTTGAAAGGAGCGGCTACAAATGATTATAAGTTCATCACTATAAAATCACTGGGACTGTGAACTCACAAGCGTTAACCTGTGACTGGCAACTGAAGACTTGGAACATACCAGTACCAATTTCTCCAGCTCTGAAACTAAGAGCTCTTTGCATAAAGGAGGGGCATTGATCTACTCAGGAGTAGTGTGAGTAGAATTGTGCACACTGACATGTTGACAAGGCTCACATTGGCCCATTTCTTGTATAGTAATCTGTACGCTGGTATCATACCCCCGACCGGTCTTTGGATTTTGAACCCAGTCGACCGCCCCTTTGTGTTTCTGCGTGCTTTCAATCAGGAAGGGTTGCGCCCCATAAAAGCGCCTTGTAAACATACTATGAGTATTTCAATATATTCTACCAGCGGGAGACCGCGGCAACTCTCTGTTCCGCTTCGCGTTTCGATCTGGTTCTGCGCCTGGGCCAGTGCCATGGCCGCTCGGACAATGATCGCGACTATAAACACTAAGGCACAAAAGTTCTGAAAGAACGCGTATCGCCTACTCTCAGCTGGCCTAATAAATGTATGAGTAAAAGTTTGGACAGTTTGAGAAATGTAGAGTGGCTCACCTTACACGACGAAACAATATCTTTGGCAGATAACTAACCAGGAAGTAAGAAAGCCTGGTTACGGCGCTCATCCCCAGTGGAGGCTGCCGATAACGCCCGAGCCAGGTTGGGTGACTCTGCCCTGAAGAAGCCCCAAGCAGTACGTCTTTTGCGTTACTCTTCCAGGATGCTTGTATGCCCGCTTCGCGCTTTGATAAAAGAAGAGTGATTGAAAGATAAAGCGTGCTGAGTACGAGGATGAGGCTAGGTATATATACGATTACTCTCATGCGGGGGTACAAGGTAGCGATTCCAAGCAGTATTGCTTGATAGTTCACATCCGGTCAGCTTTAGGGCTGGTTTTCAGTGCGTCAAGACTTGCCTACAGGGAGGAGTGATATTACGGAGCATATGATCTGCACAAGTACGGTTCCAACGTACGAGTCAGTGCGTATACAATCGAATGTCAACCTATCCGAGTGATAGCAATCGTAGTGAGCTTAAACAGAAGTCGCAAGCTTTGGGATAGCGAACTCACATGAATATATCGTTAATCAGAAGCAATGAGAAAAGCACTGCGAATAGCCGACATCAGCGAATCTGGAATTTGCATAAGATGACCAGGACTCACTTCCGCAAAGAACCTTTAGTGGAAGTACATGAAAGTACACTAATCCGAGAAGCGCTAGCACTACGCATGCCACGGACACTAACAGTCGGATTAGAGTTATCCAGAAGTTCCATGTTAGCCCTGAAGAAACGTATCCAGGACGAGACTGCATATAATGAGGACAGCTGGCTAAAAGTGACAAGAAAATTATTGGGAAGTTGTAGTGATCCAAGTCGTGACGAAGCCGAGTGGTTGATTCGCTGGGAGGAGGTTGAGCGTACTCCAAAGAATTTATGGGCAAGTTGGAAACCAATTGGTCACTTAAGTAGGCGGCAACGATGCCCGTTCTCGTGGCCTGACTTTTCTTGGCACTGATACAGACAACAAGAGTCTTCCGTTAGGTATTGCTTGGAGTCAAGTACCACATGGTTGAACTAAGCGCGCTCGAGAAGCAGTGATCGGCCTTCCCATAACTAACGAAAATGAATTGGTTCCTCATTCTGTCCAACATCGGATATGTATTCGGGTGCCGAATCGGTCAATGGAATAAGGCGGGAACTGTATGATATTCGCTAAATTTTCTCCTCGCCGTGAGCTAGTCGTTTTCAGTTTGTCTGGTACCACGGTTTGTTACCATGTAGCGCACAGGGAACGATAGCCTTGTCATGAAGGCGCTGGCGCCTACGCCTATATTTGGGAAGTCCGAATAAACATCGGATGAGATACCTATCTCTCAAGGTGTAAATTAAAAGCTTGTCCAAGAAGCGTTTCACACCTTTGATTGCGTTGGATTATGACGCTCAAATAGCAGTGCCAAGCAAGAATGCCAAGACATGAATTGGTTCGTGTCATGTGGAGTATCCCGGTAAGATGTGGGTGGGCGATGAGCAAAAGAGCGCAAGAAGCGAGTAGATCAGGAGCGGTTTAAATACAAGCGCGAGATGCATCAAAAGTACCCCTGCCGCCCGCGAGTTGGTAGGTTAGATTGTGTTGTTAACATGTGGTATGCTAGTCAGCAGCATACAAAATTTTGGTGAAAGAAGCCAGAGTTTTTTCAATAAGGCTTAGTTTCGGTGGGGTGACGGAAGGATAGGAATGGCGAGCTGAGTGGGTTCGCAGTCATTGCAATATTTCGTTGGCTCGATGGAGGTGAAGACCATGTTGGCGCTTATTGGTTTGTTGACATCCGCACAGCCACTCAATCAAACCCGAAATATCAAACTATCTATTTGCTGATCGAACTGGCCTGTTTTGTTTCCGGACCACCACACTGTTGGTTACGCCAATCCTTTAGCCTAGTTCTCACCATTGCGAATTCTGCCCGACCTAATTATTTGTTAGCACGTTGGGTCTCCGAGAATTTGATACCCGGATCGGAATGTCACTGTCAGGCTGCTACACACACGCACAAGCTGCATGTCTAGGAGTGTGGCCTGAGCTCCTTTGGTTGTCCAATTTCTAGTCTCAAATCCCGGCCCGTTTGCCGTCCAGTCTGGGTTGCTGCTTCGTTTGGCCCTATGCTGGCTGTTATATCGAACTAGACGCCAATATCTGATTCATTGTACTATCACTGCCCTCCACACGACCCCAATGGCCCTATACCGGTTCTAGGTTGACGGAGGTCAGCTGCCTATAAAAAAAGCGATGACTACTATATCTGTTACCTGTGCCAATCACTGGGTTTCAACTCACACGCATCCCCACAAACGCACGCACCGACTCATGTGAAGCGCATGTTCTCCAAGATATAGTCATCATCTCGTCATGGAAGCATGCGACAAGTCCGCGATATGGCTGCCAACCCCCCACTCCACTCTGAAAGACTCCGTAGGCGCGTTAGCCATCGCCTCAAAGAAACCTTTTTGCCATCCTCTCGGTCGCATAGCCGTTCGAGGGGTGAAGTTCACCCGAAAATCGCTGCCCTCACGCAAACGTTTACCGAAATCCCTTTTGACCAGCCATTGCCCTCCATAACCCCCCACCTTGGTGATACGGGCTATGAGTTTGTGTCAAGAACGAACTCACCCGAAGGTCCCTTAAGATCGTCGATTCAATCGCCGGTTGCAAAGGGATCTGAGCCCGCCACGGCTTCGGGACTTGCAGCGCCTCAGCGCCCACCCGGCCGGTCATACAGTCCCGCCTTCTTTTTGAATGTTTTGCCGACGGACCCACCGCCGGAAATTCAGCCTACACAAACCTTCATTAGACTATCTGAAGCATCTGCCGTGACGCCCGCAATCTCACAACCTCGGGATTCAGTCTCGTCCCCTTCAGTTCAAATTCATGCCGAATGCATTCCCAGCGCTGACACTACATCTGAACCTCAACAAGTGCCGGCTCCAACTTTGCTGTTTCCCGAACCAGTCAATCTCGCTACAAATTTCACTATTCCTGTCTTCGCACCCAAGCCCCAGCGGCGGCCATTCGAGACATCTGCGTCAAGTGCTATACATGCTTTGGTCCGAAACTCAAGTAATATGGGTGGTATGAATATTTCGAGAGAGGCTCTACCAGGAACGCATGAGTTGTCTCCCGACGGACCTCTCCCCGCTCCCCCTATCGTTAACGTCGATCCTCCGCAATCTTCGACATCGTTTCACTTTCCATATATAACCTCCCCTGAAGATCAGAAAGCTGGTCTGCTCACGCCGGCGATGCACGCAGAAGCACGTTCTTCAATGTCGAGTCTCTGTTCGTCTCTTTATCCCCGGTCATATTCTCCGAGTATCAGTTGCCAACATTCAGTGGTGGCCTCATCAAGTGTAGAAGGCGACGCTACTGACGTATCGTTTGGTACCGTCCCTGCTTGGAACATATCTCAGACGACGGTTGAGTCCACAACAAGTCATCGCCACCTGAAATCAACCACCGGCCCCCCTCCTAGTAACGAGATTTTGCGGCCTTCGAGCCGAGCATCGGTAAGAAGCATCAAGGAGACGGCATGGTCAGTACTGGACACTGGACTGCGAACTCTTGAGAAATGCTCCAGCACTTTCCCCCTTCTTGGTCTTGTTGCGGGGGGACTGGTTGCGTGCGTTGATACGATCCAGGTGAGCCAATAATCATAATTTTATAGGGTTGATTTTAATACCCGCGCATCTATCTATTAGGAATCAGAACGGCATAGAAAAGAATACGATAATTTGGCTGCGAATTTGACAAAAATGGTGAACAGGTTGGCGAAGCATCACGAAGAACTCCAATCAAAATCACCCAAGATATCAAATTGTGCTTTGAGTCTAGCACTGTGCGCTATTATGTGAAGTCTATGAGAACTTGTTGTTAATTGGGCCAACTTACAGGTCCCTTCAAGACAAAATCGAGCACGTTAAGGCAAAGCAATCACGAGGCAGAGCCAACCGCATTGCCGAAGCAATGGAGGATCGAGACGATTTGGTTCAGTGTTATCGTGATATTCAGGCGCTATTTAGTCAACTAGAAGTGAGTAGGTGATGGTGTCGTAGTGAATTAACGCTCACTCGTTGTAAGTGCGACGCCGCGTTAAGCGCGTGGAGCATCACCAACGAACAACTAGCGGTATGTTTTTGCGCTGAAGCTTCTAACAACCAGCTCAAATACTTTTTAGAATGCACGTTTGAGTGGTCTCAACCCAGCAAAGCAAGCATGGTTCGACTCTGGCCTTTGCGGCATTCGCCGACGCGCATGTACTCCAAACACCCGTCAGCAAATCCTGTACGGCTTACGCGAATGGGCGAATGATTCTACAAGCCCAAAAATATACTGGCTAAACGGCATGGTCGGAACGGGCAAGACAACAATAGCATACAGCTTCTGCTCAGGACTCGAGCGGGCTCACCAGCTTGGAGCGAGCTTCTTCTGCTGTCGAACTCTACCCGACTGCAGAGACGTGGCTCGTATCGTCCCAACTATCGCCTACCAGCTTGCTCGGTCTTCGTTGTCATTCCAATCTGCGCTGTGCGAGGTTCTAGGTAGCCATCCGGACATGGGTAGTCGCAGCATCTCTCTGCAGTTCGAAAAGCTCATACGTGATCCACTGGTCAAGATCAAGGAAGCAATCCCACAGGTTCTGGTAATTGTCATCGACGCGCTGGACGAATGTGCAGGTCATGACGGTGCTCAACCACTGTTGGATGCCTTGATTCACCATGCCAGAGACCTGCCTGTCAAGTTCTTCGTCACAGGTCGCCCCGAGCCCGGGGTTCGCAATAAGCTTGGTTTGCAGAACGATCGCACACGTTCAGTTCTGCACCTTCACGATATTGAAGAGTCGCTTGTCCAGACCGACATCGAAACCTATCTTGACGAGGAGCTACAGGACGTTCCGGAATCAGCTCGTAAAGTCAAGATACTCGCGAGCCGTGCTAGAAACTTGTTCATCTATGCTGCTACCATAGTGCGATACATCAAGCCAGCTGGCCTCAGCGTCGATCCGCACGTGAGATTGAACGCCATTCTCGGCATGCATTCCGGCCCCTCTACAAAGAGACACGACGAAATCGATGAACTGTACACAACTATCCTCGCTGGCGCGTTGGCGAACTCGAGGCTAGAACCCGAGGAGGTGCAAACAACCCGGAGACTTCTTTACACTGTAATTCGCGCGAGGGAGCCGATGAACGCCGAGATGCTAGCAGGATTCTTGGGACTACCTGGCGGAAAGCGACAGGTCGAGCAATCGCTCGAACCGCTGCGATCTGTACTACACATACCTGATACGACCGGCCCTATATCAGCACTGCATATCTCCTTTCCTGAATATCTGCTCAGCCGCGAGCGCTCCGGGGAGTTCTTCTGTGACAAGACGGTACACTGCAAGCTGATGGTCTGGCGCTGTTTCGAGACGATGACAGAGCTGCTACGGTTCAACATATGTGACCTTGAATCGTCTTGCATGTTCGACGAAGATGTGGCCGACCTTCGAGAACGAACTGATAAGGCAATCTCCTCACGAGTACTTTATGCCTGCAGATACTGGGGTGACCACCTTAGGCATGTAAAGCCTTCCGCCGAAATACTCCAGCTCCTAAGCAAGTTCTTGTCGCAACAACTTCTGTTCTGGATGGAGGTGCTCAACCTAAGAGGATGGGTTGGCGCTGGTGGGAAGATCTTACTACAAGCCTACATGTGGCTAGAGGTGAGTATCCTTCTTTGGCGACTGTATGCAACCTAAAGCTCAACTTCCCGTAGAACTGCCCTGCTGTTGATGAGATACGCAGCCTCATCCTCGACGCACGCAAGTTCGTCGTCACTTTCGGTGCCAGCCCGGTTTCACGCAGTACCCCTCACATCTATATCTCCATGCTTCCCTTCTGGTCGACAGCCGACCCAATGTGGGAGACTTACGGGAAGCGAATAAAAGGTCTAGTCGAGCCGCAAGGAACTGCGATGGAACGAAGAGACGGGTCAAACGTTGCGGTCTGGACTCTGGCCAGTCGGGTCACATCGATCGCGGTCTCGTCCAGCGGCGCTTACATTGCTTCTGGCTCTGAGGACTTCTTGCTTCGCATCTGGGATCTGCGAAATGGCAAGCTGGTGCTAGGCCCTCTAGGAGGTCATACAGCAGGTGTAGTGTCCGTGGCGTTCTCTCCAGACGACGCATGGATCGCCTCTGGCTCTAACGACCGCACTGTCCGTATCTGGGACGCGCGAACGGGGCGCACCTTGGCTGAACCTCCGAAATGTGGCACGAGCTGCGTCACATCCGTCGCGTTCTCTCCTTGCGGAGACTTTGTCGTTTCTGGCTCACTCGATAACACGATATCCGTCTGGGACGCTCGTACCGGGGATTTTGCGGCCGGTCCGTTCAAGAAGCACACCGATTCGGTCAAGTCGGTCGCCTTTTCGCCAAACGGGTTCCTCGTCGCCTCGGGGTCTGACGATCATACAGTCCGTGTTTGCGACCTGCGGAGCGGAAATCTGGTGGCTGGGCCGTTCAGATCCCACACCAAGCCCGTAAACTCTGTGGCGTTCTCGCCTGACGGTGCCGTTGTAGCCTCCGGCTCTGACGACTGCTCTATCCATGTTTGGGACGTTCATCACAACGACGCAGTACCTATGATGACGTTCCGGGGACATACTGACCTGATTACCTCGGTCGCGTTTTCACCAGACGGTGCATATGTTGCTTCTGGCTCTTACGATCGCACCGTACGCGTCTGGAGTCTCAATACTCATGATATAGCTTTTGGACCGTTCAAAGGACATACAGATACCGTCAGATCGGTCGCGTTTACCCCTGATGGGACCTGTGTCGTCTCGGGCGCTCTTGACAAGACCATCCGTATTTGGGACCTCAAAAGCAAGCCTACCACAGCCGCATTACTCGACGGACATACGGATCACGTTTGCTCTGTCGCGTTCTCCCCTGATGGCCAGCATGTCATATCCAGCTCCCATGATTCTACGACTCGCATGTGGGATGCCCGGAGTGGATGCGCCGTGCTCCGTCCGTTCAGACCAGTTGACAACACGATGGCTAGCTCAGTGACATTTTCTCCCCGCGGCTCTCGTATTGCTTTGGGGCTCACCGATGGGAGTGCACGCATCTGGTACCAACAGAATGGGAGGGACGTAGTGGAACCCTTCAGGGGACATCGCGGATGGGTTACCTCTGTCGCGTTTTCTCCCAATGGTCGCCATATCGCCTCGAGTTCGGCTACAGGCAATGTGTTTGTGTGGGGCGCACGAGACGGGCGCGTCTTGCTTGGGCCGCTGAGACACACATCTAGTTCGCCGATCCGATCGGTATCGTTCTCTCCCGATGGCAAACGGCTGGTCTCGAGCGCTGATAACGGGACTATATGCGTCTGGGACACTCGGGAGGGCACAAAAACGGTACAAATGACGCACGAGCACAACAAACCAGTTCGCTCAGTAGCGTTCCCGCCGGACTCTCGTTCTATCGTTTCCGGGTCAGACGACCACACGGTCCGAATCTGGGATGCCAAGACTGGAAGAACTGTTGTTGGCCCTCTCCGAGGGCACGCCAGCCCCGTCACCTCGGTCTCATACTCCTTCAACGGTGCGCTCGTCGCCTCCGGCTCCCATGATCGCAGCATATGTGTCTGGGATGCAAAAGACGGGACTCTCGTGGTCGAGCTGAAAGGCCATATGGACCGGATTGAATCCGTCGCATTTTCACCGAACGACATGCGCATCGTCTCCGGCTCGTTCGATCGGGTCATTCGCGTTTGGGACGTATCTCAAAGCACTACCAACGTGCCTGATATCGCGGAAGACTGGAGTATGAACGATGATGGATGGGTGATTGGTCGGGATGGGCGGGTGCTACTGTGGGTGCCAAGCGACTTGCGTACAGGACTCATGCGACCGCAGAACCCAGTCGCTATATATCGCAGGGGATCACTGAAGCTCAAATTTAATGATGTTCTCATAGGGGAACGTTGGAGGTTGTGCTATATGATATGATGAATGATGGCCTCAGAATATGTAATTGATATACGTATCTTGCTATGGCACAAACTCCGGAGCTAACTACATACCCGATCTTATAATCCATTCTGTATGCCCTGGTCTGATCTAATTTATTCTATCCGTGTGCTGCCCCGTGTCAGGACGATGGGTTTGGCCCAATATCTCGATGAATTTAAGGCGTTGCGTCTCTAATCCAGAACATGTTCCCACTAGATTTTATGCCTACAACTAAACTTGCTTTTAAATCCAAACACTAGCTATATGCGTGCTCGATACAGCGAATACGGGATTTAGGATGTGCATATAAATTATTGGTTACATCTCAGTAGATATTTGCTTACTAGCCAGCTGGGTAGAGGATCATAACATAGGATGGTGTGTGTGCGCCAGTCGGAGTAC
>WSTH01001509.1:0-12128 GCA_019616345.1 Ceratobasidium sp. 395
CTGGGTCTTATGTATCGACTTGTTGTAATGAACTGTATTATATTCGATGGATTCACACGTGTGTTTGTTCCCCTTTGCCAGTCGTGCGCTCGCCAGACGCGTTTCAGCTCCAGGAGGTCACTTCCAGATCGGGAAATTTTACTCTCACGTATCCAACTGCATATATCGAGGTTAATTCAAGAGGCAGTGCATCATAGGCAGAGTACAAAACGAGTAGAGACGAGGTAAAAGTGACCGAAAAGAGACAAAACAGCGAGCGAAGACAGACAAAACAGAGGTAAAACAAGACCGAGACCGAGACAAACGGAGACAAAATACTGTACACAGATAGACAGAGGCCCAAAAACGAACAAAACCACAAGACAAGACAAACAAATAACAGTCCAGAAATATACATAAGAATAACTTATTTTATCCAGAACGAGAAGAGTTCAAGCAGTGTTGGCGCCAGAAAGTTCGAACAGCAACATTATCAGTGCCGCCAACTTCCGGTCATAGGTGGAATGAGGCTGGGTGCGCAGCGCCGAGCGAAACGCTTCGAGAACGGCTTTCTACTAGGCAACGGCTTCGGAGTAAATTTCGTTTGAGTGGCGGTAGGGAGTAGAGTCGTAGTGGGCGTGGTAGCCTTGGAACTGGCTCAGAGAACGAGGTCCGTAGTCTGAGGGGATCCAGGAGAACACGGAGAACGTTCATGGAATTTATCTGCGTTGGCAGCAATTAGAAGGTGGATTAAGGCTAATAATGGTGAGAAAACCAACCTTGCTCTGAGTAATGACTGACTGATACAACTTGATTGAAAGTCGAGATTGTTGAAGTGAGGTGAGGGGGGAAGCGAGGAGAAGGGGCATAAGTGTAGCAAACGTGATATATGCGGATGCACTGAATTCTGGACAATTGTTAGCCTACCCCGCTTGAGTCAAAACAAAGCAGATACTCACCATAGGAATAGCCAACTATTGAAGACAAACAGACTCGTAATGGGCAACGACATCGGAATGCGGGGCGAATGATACGACCGAGGTAAAGGGGGCATAAAAATCGAAACAAGAAGGGAGAGCTGGTGACGGAAAAAACATACAAAGACAGAGGCACACAAACTGAGACACAAGCATAGTAGAGCATATAAAACTGGTAGAGACGAGATTAAAAAAAAGGAAAACAAAGCGAGATAGGACAAAACAGACTGAACGAGACCGAGACCGAGACCGAGGACGGGAACGAAACAAACGGAGCCGAAACGGATGCATAGACGGAGACAAAAACCACAACAAACAAAACCACCAAATGAGACGATAAGAAATCCGATCAACAAACAGACGAGACGCATATATAATAATAACTTATTTTATCCAAAGCGCAAAGACTTCAAGTTGTCTTGGCACTGGCAAGTCGACCAGCGACGTTACCAGCCCTCAAGATTGTCATCTTTTGAACAAAGGTCGAGTGGCAGTCGGGTGAACGCAAAGCAGAGCCGAACGCATCGAGTACGGCTTTCTCCCAGGCGAGAGCTTCGGGAGTGAACTTGGCTTGAGTAGAGGTGGGGCGAGAAGTCGTAATAGGCACAGTAGTTTTGATAAGAGTGATGTTTTGCTTCGAAAGTGGGACCGAAGCGGCGGTTTGGGCGGGCTTAATCGACGCGCGCCTCAGCACAACGCCAAACGCCTCGATAGCGGCTTTTTCCCGGGCAAGGGCTTCAGGGGTGAACTCGTGTTGAGGAGTAATAAGAGGTGCTTTCCTAGACGTGGTAGCCTGAGGAGGGACGGGGATTGGGCTCATCAGGGGAGCGGGGACGCTGGTCAGAGCGAGTCCAACAGAGGTCGGATAGTAGTCGGAAGTGACCATCTACGATGCATCGAATTAGAAAATACATCGGAGCAAGGATAGATGAACACCTAACCTTGATGTTTGCAATAACGGGCGTGGTGGGGGTGGATTGAGACACGAAGAATCGAGTGAATTGTTGGAGTGAAATGAGCAGAAGGAGAGCAACCATGTCTGTTCCGAACGTAGCGAACTTGATATAAGCGTAAACACAAAATTCTATCTAGTCGTCAGCTCATCGTCGGTTTAGTCAGAGTAGAGTGGGTACTCACCACAGGTCAGACCGACGGTCAGATACAGGACCAGGAGGGCACATGGAACAACTTCTTTCTTGAGCATTGGGTAAATAATTCGACGAAACATGGACGAGGCGACACGCAGAGCCAAATCAATGACGACGAACGGGACATAGGGGGTGAGGACTGGAAGGGCAAGGATGACATCGACGACAACAGCGTAGCTGCCGAGAACGTGCTGAACGATACTGAAGCAATGTCAGTTGGGGTATGAATGAGAACGTTTGAAGCACTCACATAACCACATCGTTGGCGGACAGGCCGAATGCGACGGGAACAGGGGCAGAGAGCAAAGCCGTGACGAACACGAGCATGGCGAGGATCATCAAGAACATGGCGATGGTAACGGTTACAAAGACGACGAGAGCGAGGCGAGGTGGTCACGAAAGTGGTAAAGACGAAGTGGACGGTCACAAGGGCGATGAGAGCGACGAGGAAGGTCACAAAGAGGACAACGACGGGGTGAAAAGGTCACAGACGAGGGAGGGTGGAAGAGGTTTCTGAGGCTCGTCACGTCGACCGCCAGGCTTTATACAAGTTATCTTCCCCTATTCCCCAGTAATCGGTCACAGAATTTGCGTTCGCCAGGAGTTGAACTAAATGAACGTCCCTAGGGGGCGGCGCATATACTCATCATTTAAGCCAAATAAGTTTAGAGTTGGTTAGTAAGCACCACTTAGGAGAAGATAATTTTCGAATACTTCTTAGACTGAGTTATTGACTACGCCAACCGGCAACCCCTCAAGTGCTCAGCTCCCTCCAACTCGCACTCCACGCCTGGCGGGCATATATACTACGCGTCAATGCGCTCACTATTCTCGGTTAATTTTGCTTTAATCAACAATTCTCAGTGACTCACTTGGCCTGGAACGGCTCAAACCCAGGGGTAGCCCCCTATTTTTGGGGCTGCAAGATGACCGCCGATTTGCGTTACAACCGAGTTCTCCGGTGGAGCGCGGCTTCGGGTGCAGTCCTTAGGCCACTAAATCCTTCATTTGCTATAACATTCACTCCACAGAATTCAGCTAGGAATGCATGGCTTGCTTACTGTTTGATATTTTATTACTTACCTCTCGCTGGCAAATACCTGATAGCTGAACGATCGAGTACGATTACGATCGACGGAAGCTTGCAGGTGAATGATTCGCCGCGGAATTGAAAAGTTTTCCGTACCACATTTTGACTAAATGAAAGAAAAATGACTACTGCGGTTCAACCGATTTTGGAATCAAGAGGTAACCGGAAGTGGCACGGAATTTGTGATTAGTGGCACGCCAGCGTTGAGCTTTTCACACGCAAATCCTAGTGTTGTGTGTCATGTTAATTCAATTGACGGTTCCATAATGTTCAGCGGGTGCACAGGACGCATGTAGGGATGTTGATGAACTACGGTCACAGGTTTTCGGTCCAGGAACAGTCTAGAGGACGAGCTATGCTGGCAATTTCAACGCACCAGTCTTGATACCATCTCCTCCCCACTGAGCCACCTCACGAAGCATATGCTTCTTTTTCTCCAACGAACCATTTGATCGTAGTTCGTACAGTGTCGCTGCTCATGTTCATTAGTTTACAAGGTACAGTCATTTTCTAAGTTTGCACTTACCAAGATTGTATAGGAATGGCTCAACAGCCACAAACGACGCTGGGCTGAGTTTAAGCATCCCCTCTAGAAGTTCTATAGCCTATTCGTCGGGTGTCAGTTCTATTAGAAGAAATATGATGCGTTTATTAGAGATTCAACGAACATCGTCGAGTTTTCCACGGCTTAAAAGCACGACTGCTAGGTTATTAGCTACCTGTGTGACTTCAGTGTTATATCACAAGATCCGCCGTCCGACTAAAATTCAACGACACTCACCACAGCATTGTCTTTTTCGACTTCCAGCCCCCCGCGCAATGCATCTTCGGCGTCGACCCACCGGCCTAACATCGCTGCCTCTAATGCCTTAGTTAGGGCCTTGGTGACTTCGTCCGCATTCGGGCTTGCAGCAACACGCGTTGACAAGGCATGCACAGAGCCCGAGTCACCAGATTCCATCATGATGCGGGCCAGTGCAAACACTATCTCGGGCGAGGCAGTAGGAGAGTCGGCGAGCGGCCGGAGAACTGAGAGAGCGCCAGTGTAGTCCTGGTGTATTACAAAGTGAGTTGTAGCGCAAGAATTAAATCAATGGATCGTTCCACATATTCAGAGGAAGTAACTCACTTGCATTTCGACGAG
This sequence comes from Ceratobasidium sp. 395, assembly GCA_019616345.1. Classification (NCBI taxonomy): domain Eukaryota; kingdom Fungi; phylum Basidiomycota; class Agaricomycetes; order Cantharellales; family Ceratobasidiaceae; genus Ceratobasidium; species Ceratobasidium sp. 395. Next base: position 4,339 of record WSTH01001509.1, read on the forward strand.
CTGTGTTACAATCATCATCCCTGTTCTAGTCGCTCTCTCGGCCCATACAACTCCCGTGGTACTTTTTACCCCTCCACCTGCTCTAGTAGCCCTCTTGCACATCCTTGTGAGTCTAACCAATTCATCCAAGTATCCCCTGATGTCTCCAGCCCAGTACATTGTGCGAGCACGCAAGACGTCTAGCTCATAGGGCACGATTCGACGAAGCACAGAAGGCGGAGAAACAGTTCCAAGCACAGAGTAGAGATTGGAGCATTCGACAGTAGCTTGGTTGAAGAGTCGCATCCGCGCGAGTGAGGAGAGGCGAAGCGACCATAACTATGGGTGTAGACTGTAGGTAAAAACAGGTAGAACACTGAGGCTGTATGAGACCTACGTCTAAGATCATGACTGTATCAGACTCGTGTGACGCTAATATTTGATCCTTAGCCATTCGTGCTAACGCTCGCCAGCTATTGGACATCTATCGTTGTAAGCGAAAATAAGAAAATGAAACGACAAAATAGGGGCAGTACACACAACGAGGCTATCGAGAGATTGCTCTTCATAGCGTCCTACAAGATCTCTTTGTGGTCGAGCCTCGAGTGGAATGTATTTACTCAACAAAGCAGTCAAAGGATCTGTCTATCAATATGGGATGATCTGTCAATAAATCGATCATAGCCCATTTCAGCACAGCACGCACAGCCGGAATTGGGAGAAACAAAGAGGAGTGATTTATGCCCTGAATCGTGATCTCGTTCGTAGGAGATAACCTGGGTGAGGGCTGGAATGGGTCTGGGATGGGTGTGGTCGACATGGTAAATCTGGTCAGATACCAAGCGCCGAGCTCGAATAGCGACGTGATCGCTGATGGGGTGGCAACGTAGCCACTATGAGCTCTTGATTGAGAGAAAATAGGATTACCCATAAGCATAGGAGGGTATTGGCTTGGTTTGATATAAGGAGCATATTCTCGACAGTATAGTATCATCCGCTAGCTCGATCTCCCGAGAAGTTTGACCGGTTAGTTGTGGATTTTAGCCTCGGCGGCACAAATGACTATAACATGATCTCCCTAAAGCAGCTTCTTCATTGTGGTTCATGGGTTTCATGAGAAAAATACTAATGGAAGGAGAATGGTATGATTGTAATAACAAACTGGAATCAACCATGAATTTCACATGTCTTAGTCTATGTGCGGCCCATCCTGGCCGTATCGAAGATGGTTTCGGGTCGCTCAGAAAGCGCGTGCACGTCCTCAAAATGCTCCCTCATCAAGTTCACAACGTCACGCTGTATCTCGTCCATTAGCAGCGGATAAATATGGCGAGGACGGGCATCCTGTACCTTGGTCATCATCCCTTTCAAAAAGCCTTTGGATGTAAACAGTACGCATTGTGGGTTCTATCAATGTAAAAAATATCTCAGCCAGTTCGTTCTTATACGAAGCCAAATATAGCAACGCACCATTTTTTGAAACAGACTAACAACTAGCTGCAGAGGCATACCAGGTCGGAGTTGCATAGGGGCGGGATCGATAGCACTCGACAAGTCGGCTTCCTCATACGACGTATCATGTCGTCCTACAAATGTACAATTTACGTCCGCTAGTACTGATTCGTCTGGATATTGGTTGCGAAGACCGTCTAATTATTGAAATAAATCATTCCCCCGCCAGTATAGTGGTCCCAGAACTTACCAATTGCTTGTTGTAATCTATCGCGTGTGACGTATCCAGTGAGCTGTTCGCCGTTCACAACCGGGAACCCCTGGAAGGAGTGGCTGCTCAACAAATGCTCTTCAGGCGCTCGCAGTTAGTGCAACTCGAACGGCAGTCCCGAGAAAAGCTTACCTAGTTCCTCGACCGTGTTGTGATGGGCATTAATCAAGACAATATGCTCCTTCCTGATCATGCGACTGGCAGCTGTTTGACCTTGATCTCTGTAATCAACGGTAGTGGATAGAAACGGATATCCGTGTAGAGCAATCCACGCATCGTATATACCCTCTTTGCCGAAAACATCGCCAACCCATTTACTAACTAAACCACCATTAGCGTGAAGAAGAGTTCAAGAAAAGAGCTACAAGCCCATAACCGCAATCATAATAGGTAAAACGTGTGACAGCGCCCCCGTAAGCTGATATATACAATAATAATCAGCACTGGTGTTTCATTATTTAAGGCGCAATTTCTCACCTCAAACATGATTACCACGAGAGATACTAAGAGACAGAATGCGTATAGTTAAGTATTCGGCTCTCCAACTGTCAAACTTACTGGTCATTCGGGTTACACCACCCAACATTGCGGCCGCGCCAATAACCTGCCGAAGAAATTAGTTATTGATCCAGTAACCCTGCTCCTTGCGCAGCAAACTACCTACGGAATAGAACCCAGGAGAAATACACTGTCCCTCTGGTGCACACGTAGAAAAAATCCAAGCAGTAGGATGTGCACGATGCCAGCCTTGCCTAGTGACATCGATGTCTAAGTTAGGCAAACGCTACGAATAACAATCCAGGTAACCCACATAATGATTCCCACCATCCTACCTATAGTGGCTCCGATGGCGATCGTTGGGAGGAAGATTCCCGCTGGTACCTGGCATATCCGCGGCATCAAAATAAGGATTTATAATGCTTGAAAAATAATAAATAATCCAAACCTTCATGCCAAATGTCCAGGCTGTTAAACCCAGCTTAAGGCCACATGTCAAGAATAGATGAAAGATATTCTGCCACATAGATGATGGGCTGCAAACGCGACTCAGCAATTGATGAATCACAAGATAGGCGCAACACTACCTACTTGCATAGCCCATGGTAATCCGGTTTATTCGGGTCACACTCTTGAAACAGATTAGCCACTAGCTCAGAACTCTGAGCTCGCATAAAGGCAATCTACGCGCGGCAAATTAGACTCCAAGAGTTACGTTCATCGAATAGGAAAGCCTACGGGGTAGCTAAATAGAGCCGTAAATGCTGTTACGCACACTACCTCCATAAGTGGCCATTCTCGTAGCCAGGAACGGTGTCTATGAAGAGCGGCGGCAATATTGAGCCTAATGAGTAACGCTCCAGCAAGTCCCTAATTGGGCGACAATTAATATCACCGCGATAGTTGAGACGGAGACAATGACATACCCCGAACACGCTCAACATCAACCAGGGTACCTAAAGTGAAAATTTCCGCTTGAGTTGAGCCTCGAGCGACCACAACCCATCACTTACAAGCTCAAACCCCCTCCAGGGTGCACCAGCTGTTACCTATTAGATGTACTCAGTATCGAGCCCTCCTGTTCTGCCGGCGGACGTACCTGGAACAGCACCAGCTTTCCTGTAGCAAACACATCCGTCCATTGCAAGGTTACAGCCGCCAGGGCTGCGCAAACAAATGCGCGCCACATAACGTGTGCTCTTGAGAACAGGTCAAGCTCTTCAAGCCCGAATAGGACCCCTCCAAGGGGAGAGCCGAACGCGACTGCTACCCCGGCAGAGGCAGCAGCAGAGAGAATACGGCGTTTTTGGGCTATAGAGAGGGAGATCGGAGCCGGAATAAGAACAGTGCGTAGCGGAGAGGAGAGAGAACGAAGACAAAGTGGCATATAAAATTAGAATTACGGAATGAGCTTTAATACTAGGAGAGTAACCACTAACCTTGGTTTCCTTGGAACCCAGAAACGACATTGAAATATATGGACGCGATACAACAGCTGACGTGGACCAGAGGTCCCTAGCCGTTTCATGAGCGAGGAAGCTACATACTAAGGCAATTGAGACACACCTCTTTACCTAGAGACAACCCAGAGGCGACTGCAAGTGCTAAACCGACTCCTTTGACTAAAAGCGTCCAAGGCGAAAGAAACAGATCCAAGACGTAACCGTTAAGGATCTAATGAATGGTTCGGTCAACAAGCAGAGTGAGTAAAGGGGAACGCCTCGATTCGAGCGTAAAGTACACTCACAGCTTTGATTTCTGGGACTACAAACCCTCATGGTTAGGAAAGAGAGATCGGAAGAGATTTCGTACATACTTCCTGTATGAAATGCGTACGGCGCATAAGATTGGACAAGTACCGCCGCACTCCCAGAATAGGCAATCTACGTTAACACACTGTGAGCTATTGGAAGGACGATGCATTGTCACGCTTACAGCCAACAAAACGTAGGTGAATGCCTGTATCAAAGACGTTAAGAATATCGAGCGAATCCCGAAATATTGACTCCATGTATTCCATTCGTTGCATTCCTCCCCGGCTGTTCTCCTCCAAATTAGCGGACATACATTACGCCGATAGCATGAAACTACTAACCGTCAAGGCCACTGCAGCACGAAATCTCGTTGTAGAAGAATCCATAGCTGCACCGCCCCGTACGGATGTCTCCAAGCCTTCAAAGCTCGTCAATCAATATAGCCATCTTCCGCTTTGCAGCCAGAGTAGACACTTACCATGCGACTAACACATCTAGCCAAGCACCTACAAATCCAACTGATATACCCGTGGCAATCAAGACAATCCTGTTGCAAGGGTGTAGGTGAGCCGTTCAAATCAGTATATCAACTCATTACCAGATACGGGATTGGTCGAGCAGCGGAAGCACAATGCCTCGAAGGCCAAGCTGAGATTGCAAAATGTGTTTTTGAGTCCGTTCTGCAGCTTCTTCCTGTGTCCAGTCTTTCAGAAACGTTAGGAGACTGCATTTATGGATTAAATTACTCATTCACCAATAGTCGCGCCATCCCGATACATCTTTGTCCTCCCAAGCCCAGTCCAAGTCTCTGCCGCCCAAGGATCTATCTCCTGTGACAGTTCGATATTTTCTATAACCGAACTTTGGCCACCAGAGGCTTGGACGTGATGCGAGCTTTCTTTGCTCCTTCTCTGTTGTACGTCGTCCCATTGTGTCCATGTGTCGTCGAACTCAGGTGCCTGGGCCGGAGCCGACATGGTTAAACGTTGTGGTTGGGACCAAAGGCCGTGATGTGGCTGTGAAGCCAGCACAGCCGCTGGCTCCGATTCGTTTTTAATTTTGGTCCCGACCTCCACCTCGACTTCTTCGAAAATGAGCGGTCGGTCTTTTCTATGTATCGGTGACTCTCTACTTTAAACTGACGGAACTAGGCCTAACTCTTGCCGAACAGATTGCTCAGTTAGATGACACAGCACCTCCGGATATTGACATTGAACGACTGGACGGTGGTCTTCTTGAGGATGGTGGAAACGACAGAGATCTGTTGGCGGGAAGAGGCCATTATTTAGACGTAGGGTGCGTATTCAAACTTCTACCGAATACATTATACTTATGTTACCCAGAGCATCTACTCTGCGTAAACAGCGCGACGCACTCGTAGATCCCAAATATAACGGTGCCCGAACGAATAGGAGCCAGCTCTATGAATTCAACAAGGGGTCAGATGATGAAGATTCGGGCGAGTATGAAAGCGACTCAGGCTCCGAATCGCAGGAGAGTGTTCAGGAAGAGGATAGCGAAGGTGAGTGTCGCTAGTTCTCCTCTTTCACCGGAGGTTTCATGGTGTTAGGTAGACGGCGAACCGCAAGTCGAGGAGGGTAGGACGTCTCCAGACGGGGAGAGCTCTGCTGACGATGACGACGATCAACGACCCCCGACAAACAAACCTTCACCTGAAACAATAACCGACAATTTGACGGAGACGCTCAAAAAGACTCGTGAAGCAGACAAAGACAAGGGTCGAGCAATTGTGCAGCAACGAGCTCTGTGGGACTCGCTCGTGGAGACTCGAATCCGAATGCAAAAAGCCGCCACAGCCAGCAACCGATTACCTCATGTGCGTACTGGCCAAAAAAATACAATAAACGTGTCCCTAACACCTCTACAGCCCGATCATGTCCCGCCTTACGTTACTTCGGAGGCTGGACGAGCAGCCGCTCAGACACTGCTTCAAGAGGCTCTGGCATTTTCGGACACTTTAATCGCCTTTCGAAAAGTATGATAGTCTCGTTTCTGGATTGATCGCTTCTAATTATCTTGCAGCGGCTCCTTGAGGTAAATGAGCCCGATGTGAAGGTGCCCCCACTCAAGCGACAAAGGCTTGATTCTGAAGATTGGGAAGAGCGGACCCGAGACGCTACAATCTCTGCAATGGAGGTAGATGCGGCGTAAGTTACTCTTATGGATTTCTTTACGATTGGACCTACTGATGATTCTTCAGTTACCATTCATCTTGCGTCCGTACGCTTCAAAAATGGTCATCAAAAATTGCTGCCGTCACTCCCACACTTTCTTCTCGCAGCAAATCGTTCCGTGGTGGAGGTGCACCACGCTCGACTGTCGAACTCGTTGAAGATGCGCTTGGAGAGTCAGGGGCACAGGGGGGTGGGAAGGCAGTTGGGCGGACACGAGTGAGAAGATCTGGCGGTGCTAGAATAGGGACTTCAGTTGATAATGACGAAGGTGGAGAGAAAGGTGGAGACGGCGCGGAAGGCGACGCAGAAGTATTCGATGATTTGGACTTCTATCAAACTCTATTGAGGGATGTGATTGACAGTAGGACTGGCGCGGATGGTAAGTCGTTTTGCGCCATTTATCACTCCTTGAAAGTGGTAACCATGCTAAACCTATCTGTTTCAGGCGCCGAGGATTGGACCGCCCGCCAACGCCTCAAGAAGACGAAGAAAGTGGTTGACACCAAGGCTTCCAAGGGCAGAAAGTTAAGGTATACAAGCTTCTCACAACCCACCCAATTTAGCCGGCTCACACGGAGAACCACAGATACGAAGTCCATGAAAAGCTTCAGAACTTTATGGTCCCGGTCCCAACGGGTACTTGGCACGAAGAACAGATAGACGAGCTTTTCGCCAATCTGTTAGGCCGTGGGATCGGCGGTGACAGACCCATATCTTTGTAGCGCTTGGGCCCCTGAGGCGAGGAGCGTTACTCTTGGCGCGCTTTCCATTTACGTGGAATACACCCCTATCCGTCGATAGCGTGACACTGATACCAAAAAAGTTTCACTTTCGATGAATTGATCGGCTCAAGGATCCATATCGAGATCACCAAGTGCATATATAGACGAAAATGGCATTTTGCTGTGCTTTGCTAAGATCAAAGTCTGCACAGCCTGCACAATGCGCGCAGCCGCCGAATCTACCCACCATGGACTTTGAATGCGATGACGGCTTTTACGCGAAGGTTGTGTTATTTCACGTTCAAGGCTGTGACATTTTATATATAAGGCCTCAGCGCAGCAACGTGCAGTCATCCACCTCGTCCTCAATCTTCTTCTTTCCATAGCGTTTTTTCCCCTTTGAGGGACATTTTTTCTGCTCTGTTCGATCAGCTAGTGCGATGGTATCCTTGCAACATAGGTACAGCCGCCTCTTAGGCGCTATATTCATCGCACTGTTCTTGGGCGTCGCGTTCGCTCGACCATTAGAGTGCTATCCTTTCCCGGCCAAGGCGCTGGGTCTCGTTGTGCGCCAGCAAACGGCCACACCCTCCAATGCTCCGGGTACTGCGAGTAACGCACCAACTGGCGCATCCCGGACTCAAACCGTGGCCGGGACCAGATCAACTACCACATCCCCTAGCTCTGCGCCTGCTACTTCTCGAACTAGCTCAACCACCCCCAGTATCGCCGTGACAACTTCAGCCCGAACCTCAACCACCCCCAGCTCCAATATCGGTGCTTCTAGGACGTCAACCCATTCTACTGGCTCGTCCGCACTACCATCCTCCACCTCTGCGGCAAGCGCCACCGCCACCAACACAAACTCCCCTCGATCAGCAGACATCTTCTCAGCAGATAGTCCCTACCATTCGTACGC
>WSTH01001511.1:0-12116 GCA_019616345.1 Ceratobasidium sp. 395
TGACTGGGTTTCGATCATGCTCACGCTCTGAGTTCACTCGGCCGTTTTCATAGGAAAACGAATATTTGAGAAGGGCTTATAGAGAAGCTGGAACTGGACTGCAACGTGACAAACCAACAAGAGCTCTCGCTCCGGTTACAGCGTGCTGGCGAGATGCTGAAATGGTTTGACGCGCGGCTCACTCCCTCACTTAAGCATATCGTAATGCAGGGAAGAGTTTTCCCTTTCAATCACTGAGTTTATCATGTAGCTTAGTAAATGTCGTTCCGTCTAGCGCTCGAGTAGTCGTGTGAGTAGTACAATCGCATTCCGCTCGCCGTCTCGATCTTGATAAGAGTAACACGTATAGTATAAAGAAACGGTCGGGCGTTTCTAAACCCCGATCTGAGCCACCACGGGTCTGGCAAGTCACGAGACGATTGTTTATTTACACTATACCACACTACGATGCTAGTTTACCATGATTTGCTTGTAGGAATACTTGAGTACTTGTCAAACGATACAATCTCACTGCGGCATCTATGTCTCGCTAGTCGTGATATACGCGCTGTAGCCGTTCGCATTCTCTATCAAACTGTCGCCTTACACGACCTCTTATCGGTGAAACTGTTCTGTAATACTATCATTGAGGGGCACCAGGACCAACGCCAACTTGTTCAGAGCCTTTGGATAGGACCAGTATCTCATGATCGATGTCCCGGAATTATTGCCTTGGTACCACGCATTCGAGTTGTACTTAGGCTTCTACCTCATCTCAGGGATCTTACACTTACTCCCATGGCCAAGTCTTTCGGCGAACTGTTTAACGGGATGCACGATTGCAAATTCTACTTGAAGAGCCTAACGGTCTCCTATCATATCCAGCCCTCATTTGTCCGGTTTCTTCAAAGTCAGCCTTCGATTACACATCTTCGCCTCTTTGACCCAGACACAGAACCTCCGCGTGCATATAACCTCGTTTCCAGCATCAACGAACTCTCAGCCGCTGGAGCGTTTCTCCCAGACCTTGAATATCTATCTGCTGATCCTCGAGTACTTGCCACTCTGATGGTCGGTCGGCCAGTTTCTACTGTAGAGATAACCGTTGGAGCCTGTCTTTCTAGCGAGCCTGACGAACTAAGAAAGCTGGTTGCTGCTCTTACGCAGACTACTGTGCCTGTAACGTCGATCACGCATACTCTGAGAACAGTTCGTATACATCTTTGGGGGAATAAGTTCCTACAGCAACTCAAAGAGACATGCGTTTGCTCCAACCTGAGGGCATTATCATTTTGCCTTCCGCAGATAATGAGACCAGTGTTTCTGCTTCGAGTAAGCCTAGTGGCGCTCACTGTTTGTATACTCATCTGACGTGTCTGGCCCAGACATCGGCCAATATCAGACCGATTGCTCACATATCTCAGCTATTTGCGAAGGAATTGCACGAGTTTGGTGGTCTCGAATCTTTTGAGATTTCACTAGACGGCTTTAGGCTATCTGACCCATCTGCCGAGGAAGTCGCAGAGTCTTTTGGCGATATCGATAAACTTGAAACTTGGAAATCTATTTGTAAAAGCCTCCAACGGGTAGTCCTGTATGGCACTGAGCTAAAGCAGTAGGGTGTATTCCTGGAAGTGCGAATATAGAACAAACACGGTAGTTCGCGTTCGAATTGCTTTCATTCACCACTCCTATCTTAGAATAAGCTTTTTGTCGTGATCACGGGTTAACGGACTGACCTTTTGCGAGAATTCTGTACTCTGATAAATACCCAATCAATCGCGTCTCGTATTCCAGTCCTATTGCGCCTTAGTAAGTAAATCGTAGGCCAAATGAACAACCAAACATACCCTTCCAAAGCTGACACGCCCATCACATCCAAACTCGCAGCCCTCTGGTCCTCCCCCACAATCATCCCTACGCCAATTTGAGCTGCCTCAGACTGATCTTCCCCCTCGGGCCGCCTCGTCTGCCACCAAGCTTCGTAACTTGACCGTACATCGTTGACTGACAAGCTGTTGGGCGCATCTTGCTTGTTGGCTAACAGAAGAAGCGGAACATCGAGGATTTGAGGATGCGCAAGAACAGTTTCTGTTGAAGCCAATTAATACAGCTTATCATAGTGAGTAGATGGCGTACCGAAGACTTCCCATCCGTCCCATAGCCTATCTCGGTCCGCTGCATCAATCATGTAAATGACGGCGTGACAATCGTCATAGTATTTGGACCAGATAGTGCGAATGTCACGCTGTCCGCCGAGGTCGAAGAACTGCATCGTAGCGGAAGGTAAAGTGATTTTACCCACTTCGCGATATAAGTACTAGGCAATTGTGGACGCAGCCGGCCCGAACACGCACTGTTCTGTCCTACAGTCGGACCAATCTTGTCTGGCGGCAGACCAGGAACATTGTTATACAGCGTCTTTGTTTTTTCCAAGAAAGTCTGGCAACCAAAAGGCGCAACAGTTACTGTCCTACGTTAGACGACCGGGAATATTGGCTCGAGTTATATAATCGTACGGTCTTTCCAGCATTATCCAGTCCAAGAATGAGTATAGAGAACTCGTCTTTGCGCGTCAAATGTGCATGCAATCCTTTGAGTAGATGATACATGGCAACAGTGGTATGGTGGGACGAAAGAAATCGACTCTCCGTCACGTGCCAAGTCGCCACACCTCAAACGGCTCCGCCCCTTCCGCGTGCCCTAGTCACCGAACCTCGCGTGGACGCTACGGAGCTAGGTCGGCTTATTCGGGAGGTTCCAGCAGCTGAGGACGGCCTTGCTGCAGGTGCACCTCTTCCTATCCCTGATGAAGTGGCTGTCCCACGGCCAACTCCGCGAACTATAATTCCGTCTTAAATTCATGATTAACGTTAATAGGCAAGTTACTTTACCTGATCCGCGAGTTGCATTTCCCCTGGTACCTCGCCCTCGAGTATTAGCAGCAGCCTTTTCCGCTCGTTCTCGTGCTTCTTGTTCCGCGAGAGCCCTTTCTTCCGCCTCTCTCTGTCGTTCTTCCCGCTCTCGCCTTTCCCGTTCCTCTCGCTCTTTACGTTCGCGCTCTTCCCTGGCTTTTTGCTCTATACGTTCTTGAATACTTTTTTCATCCTAGATTGACATAATATCAATTTCGTTGAATCCTTTGGATCATGGTCTCATAAGCGACGTACTGATTCTCCCCCACCCCACTCCTCGTCCAGCACTAGCTTGGCTATTTGTTCTTGCTGTCCGAGCATCTTCACATAACGATCGAGTATAGCATTCGTTCGCTCTACTTGACGCTCGAGCCGCTAAGCCAAGTCGAAAGCAATATTAGGCATAACCACATACCACTTCAAGGCGTTTTAGGTCAAGGGCTCACCTCCGTATTTCCCTGGACGGCGTCAAGTGCACCAACATAATCTCCAAATACAGCGTTCATCTTCCGCAACTGAAACAACGCGGCGTGTAATTGCTCCTCTCTTCTCTCGGCCGCCGTTCGCGATCGAGAATGCGCAGAAGGTGGGGGTGACTCTGCAGGATACGCACTTCGTTGAGGAGTACGAATCGATAGCTCTGTCTCGTCTAGATCATCATCTCTCAGTCCTCGCTCAGAGTGTGCAATCGTTCGGTCTAGGTCTCCATCTTCGTCCTCCTCGTCTGGATCGAGCTCTTCAGGCGGGGGAGCCACTCGTTTCGGCGCAGGAGTCTCGTTGAACAGAATAAACGGGGGATCTGGTTCAAATTCCTCATCATCGTCCCACTTGGCTTCTGCCCCAGCTGTCGGTTTAGGCATATTTGTCCGGGAAGCGGTCATAGACAGGTCAGATAGAGATAAGTCCGCGCCCCCATGGCCAGTACCCTTTTCGTTGGGAGTATCGGAAGGTAGAGACGAAAGGTCAAAGATTGAAGGACCAGCTAGCCCAGCGCTCGGGAGAATGATAGAGGGAGGTGTTTCTGGTCGCTTCGAGCCGTAAGACATTTGAACAGGTCTTCCAAGAGCGGTACAAGTCAGATTAATTGCCGAGGGGAGATGTTAAAGCCTAGCGTATGTAGCCTCAGCAAGTATCTAGAGAGTCGACACCGCCAAGTGCGGGCGTTCCCTCTGATTTGGCCTCTTGTCACGTGAGCGTGTTAGCGCCAACCCAAGTTGGCTTTCATCGACCACCCCCAAACATATCCTAATTTAATGGTTCATAATTTGGATTGGCTATAGTACAGACATTGAATATGCCAACGAGTCACTGATAAGCCGTCCTTCAATTTATGCAACATTCAAACCCTCAACCAAGGCAAGCTGTAAAGCAACCCACATCAGTTCTCTCGCATTCTTGACAAGAAAATACCAATACCTACTTCTTGTTTGGTTATTGTGCGGAGCTCTCCGGGGCTCGCCACATTTCCCGTTACCGCGCTGGTGGCAACTTCGATCGCTGCGCCAACCTTTGTGCGAGTAGAATACCAGTAACGAATCTAACAAACGCTCGTTCAACCGGCTGAAGGAAAGGATGATGTCAATTAATACGTACCTCAGACGGGTTCACATCAATGATCACAACACGAGGATCGTTCTCATCACCCTTATGAACTCCATCCCCAAGGTCTCCAAACCATGCCCTAACACTATACAATATTTGTTACGAAAGACCCCAATAAGTCCGCGCAATAGCACTTACAATGGGCTCCAAAGCTTCTTAATCTTTTCCCTGTCTTGTGAAAGTGTCGCGGTACCAGCAACACTAACCCAATGGTTCGAACCAGGGTCAAAGAAGGAGACATTGACTTGTGGGTTAGCCTCCATCTCGTCGGTCTTGTAGCTGTCGTTGTTCGCAATGAATGTGAAATGCAATCCCTCAGCTGCGCGAGCCACGCGTTAGCCAGCGGGGCCGCAATGATACGCATAAGAGCCACCTACTGGACGCAGGCGCCATGGCACGAGAGTGCAATTCGCCATTAGTCCCTCGAGTGGTGAGCATACCAGTTTTCGCGGTAGCCAAGATCTCCTTTAGCCCTAACTCAGCGTCACTCAGTCAGCATATAGGCAATGGTGATAGCCCCCAAGATCCCACCATCAATCTTCTGCTGGGGCGTCAGTTTCTCATTCGTCGCCTTCTTGGTGTACTCGTCGGACATGTTGATACAATGTAAGTGGTGGGAGGTAGTGTATGTCAATGGAGCACCAGCAGCCGGCTTTATAGGCGACTCGACCCCTGCCTCCAGGAACCACGCATAGAATGAAAAAGGTGATCGACTTACGCCGCATGCCAATACTGACGTCACGGCGTAAGTGAATGATGCGTCGATTACTATCGACCGAAGAGGCTGCTTCACAGCTGACTAAGATGACGAACGTGAGCTGAGGACCCGAGCCGATCGGGCTTGAGGCGAATTAGAAACACGCTGCATGTAGGTGGTTGGTTCCAAGCTCGACTCTATCTTGGGAGACGGAAACGAGCTAAGCCTGCATATATGTACTCGAGCTTCCGGTAGGTGCACTCAAGTTTGGATCTCAACGTTGTCATTATTTGATAGACGTTATTACAATTCGCCCCACTTTCTTTTCGTAACACTTTTCATCACCCACCCGGTGCTCGTGAAGCTTTGTAGCAACACTGTTACTTATCAATGCCGCCGATCAGCTGAATCTGCGAGAGGGTCTTTGTCACGTTCTGATCACACAGTAGTGAGTGTCGACACATACCTCTTCTTTAGTGATAACCCGGATCTCCCCAGGGTTAGCCACATTCCCAGTCGCTGCGCTCGCCACTACATCGACCATGGTGCCAATTCTCGTGCGAGTGGTATACCAATAGCGAATCTACGATTGAAATTTAGCTCAAAGCAGTTCTTACGGACTCAAAGCGTACCTCGGATGGAATAACCTCAATTGCCACAACACGGGGATCGGTTTCGTCGCCCTTATGGACTCCATCACCGAGGTCTCCAAACCAGGCCTTGGTTCTGCAAGCCTATATTTAAAAAACGCCGACCCAAATTTCGGACGAGACTTACAGAGGGTTCCAAAGATCCTTGATCCTTTTCCTGTCCTGCGAAAGCTTCGCTGTGCCAGCAATGCTCACCCAGTGGTTCGGGCCAGGCTCCACGAATGAAACATTGACAGCTGGGTTGGCCTCGATTTCATTGGTCTTGTAACTCGAGTTGTCGGCCAGGAAAGTGAAACGCAGCCCCTCGGCTTTCTCAACCAGTCAGGATCTGGAATACTAGATACGAAAGGGGGCTTACTCGATGCCGGTGCCATAGATCTCGAATGCAGCTCGCCATTGGTCCCGACAGTGGTGAGCGTGGCTATCTTTACGTTATTGACAATCTCATTAAGACCTAGCCCAAGCTCGTCAGTCACCGCGGATGTCGCAGCAACCGAGACCTACCGTCGACCTTCTCTTGCGGGGTCAAGTTAGTGTTGAGCGCTTTCTGGGTGGTAATGTCCTCAGGCATGTTGGAGCGAATCGAGTGAAGTATGTGTAGGTGGCATAAATGAGCTCCATCAAGCACCTTTTAACTATGGCCGCGCGATCGGGGAACCCAACTGCACTCGATTCGATCGGCAGTCTCAATACCTACCTGACGCACTTGACATCATGATGCGTTCGTTATCCGCGCGCGACATGACAAAGAATGACGATATTGGCCCCGACGCCGCTCGCAGAGCGGCCTAAGAGGTCGAGTGTATGCACGATCGAATGAGGAGGTAAATTTGTAGAAGTTGCATGACCACGGAACCAGAGTGGAGCGCTAGACGAATTAGGCTCGAAAGACCAACCATCGTCAAACAATTCCCAAATATGGGCTGGCGCTTAGCAAAAATCTGTTTGACAAGCGCCAAAAAGATTACCTCCATAATGACTACCATGGCGGTGTTCACTCACATCGTATGAGCTCATCGGTGTGTGCTTTGCGCGAATTTATCTCGACTTGACGAAGATACAACGGTCTTCTATGCTTGTTTAGAACCAAACTGACATTTTTCGGCGCTTGCAGAACAGACTTTTATAAAACGCTATAATACGCCACACAAGGCCCCGCACTCGTGTGCTTCGCTAGACAGCAGGGAGTGATCACGCATATATACACCTTCTTAGAACTACCGCACATGTGTTGCTCTAAATATAGCGACAGAAACCATTGATTTAATTAGTACTTTGGTAGGAGCACTTAGATTGTACTCCTGATCTGTAGTTCATTTGATCTTGTTAGTTATACGTAACTCACATATAATTAGTTCGGGATGTATTCTAGTCTAGCAAGCACCAATCATGTGAATTACTATTTCAGTCTACGCGTGTGAGTAAGGTATAGCAAAGCGAACTACCCAGCGACTTAGGTCTAAGCAAACTTAGAATCACCCCAGTGCTAAATAGTAAAGGGAGATCCTTGCGTGGTACTAGGCGAGTGCTACTTATTGGAGATGAAACCAGTGCTGGCTCCACGAGTGAACACAAATTGCATCCCCTATTGTACAGACCGAAATTGGTCAAATTTGGCGGGAACCTCCTCTTATTCGGCTTGAGACTATGCAACCGCTTAAGGTTGAGCGGTTCGATGCTCATTACATGTATATGGTAGCCCAAGAAGCTACTTGGATGTCAAGCTAGCTGACGTGACAAGCACCACAACGATGTTTGATTGCTTTCTACGCAGAATGGCCTGTATCCGTTGATTGTGGCCTCGCAAGAACTATATGATGATGTAACTCAACCTATACACTAAACTTCTGACTCATTGGTTCATGTGATGAAATTTCAGTTCGGTTGATAGATGTTCAGCAGCCGGTTATTATCCTATCCTCCATGACCCCATTCTCACTGCAATCGGGTTCCCGTTGTCTGTGTACGGTTCGTGCGTACCCTCCGACCCCACTCGAACCCCTCGCAGACCGAGGGGTCTATGCTACGTCATACCGATGATGCGCCGGCGGCATTTTTGCGGTGCTTCTCCTCCTGAACCTCGGTGCATACATGCATATACATTGCCCGATGTCATCAGGCAAGTGATGGTGACTATACATCTTGGCTTCTCAGAAGTGCTACCTGAGAGTGTACGAACGCTTCGCATAGCTCACTTAGTATACTTTGGTAGTAATCGAATTTCTGAATAGAATTGCTGGAGAAACTTGACGTGGGATTCGATCATTCTTTAACCAACTGAAACCACACGTGACGTGGATAAATGTATCACGCGTAGCAGCTTCCACTCATACAAGCCCAGGCAGTAAGTCGGGTCTCGGACTGCCGGCCAAGCCCCGGTGCCAACAGACAAACCCACAATCGCTGTCGCTCGACGGTTATATAAATGGTGGTAAGTCTACCTTCATAGTGCTCCACGACTTGTCATTCAAACATGAGGCTCTCCGCACTCGCTGTTTCGCTCTTGAGCGCTGCATTTGTATCCGCTCACACTACCGTTTACGGTGTGTGGATTAACGGCGTATTCCAGTAAGTCTTTGTTACTATAGACGTTTACATTTATTCACGATTTCTAAGGGGTGATGGTCGGAATAACTACATTCGCTCACCACCAAACAACAACCCGGTAAAAGACTTAACGTCATCGGCAATGGCATGCGAGTTTGTTTTCTGGCTGAGGTTTTCAGCCGTCGTATAACCAGATGTTTTGTACAGGCAACGTGAACAACAATCCTGTGGGGAGATATTTGTCCGTCAAGTCTGGCGACACGTTCACATTTGAGTGTGAGTCCTGTAAAGCTAAGGCCGAAATAAACATTCATCTCTTTTGAAGGGTACCACTCTACTCGAAACGATGATATCATCGCCGCGTCCCACAAGGGCCCTGTACAAGTATACATCGCTCCAGCATCTTCTAATGGGTATGTGCGCAAATCTAGGTAACTCACCGCCTGAACTTTTTAACCATTCTTTCGTTGCTGGATAGTAATGGGAACGTATGGGTCAAGCTTTACTCCGCCAAGGGAAGCGGGACCAACTGGGCTGTGAGCCAGCTCATTGCCTCGCACGGGCAACACTCTGTGAAGATACCAAACATCGCTGCCGGTCAATACCTGCTTCGCGCGGAGATTGTCGGCAAGTCTTCCTACTTTGTGTTGCGACCCGTTCAGCTGACGTAATACATTTATTCTGTTAGCCTTGCATGAAGCTGATGTATCTTACCAAGCCAATCCTGTTCGGGGTGCTCAGCTCTATATGAGTAAGTAGACAGGTCGTGTTGTCAATACACTGAGTGCCGAGGCTAACTACGCAATATAGGTTGTGCTCAGATCGCTGTAACGTCAAGTGGATCTGCCCTTCCATCCGGTGTCGCTTTCCCTGGAGTAAGTCTGAACCCCCCGGATTAAAACGCATACTCACTACTTTTCCTTGCAGGCGTACACGTACAGCACCCCTGGGATAGTTTACAATATATACACCGGTAATGCTGACGGATACACAGCGCCTGGTAAGTAGCTCATTATATACCGTATCTCGAGCGTGACTATAACACTGAGACAAACTAGGCCCGGCTGTTTCGAGCATCGGGGCTGGAGGAAGCATCTCCCAGGTAGGAAATGCTTAGACAGTTACGTCTGCTAAGACTATAAGCTGTGTGGAGCTATCTACGTAACCTTCCTACGGCTAGATATTCTGTATGGATGTTCTGTTTGGGTATCTGGATTCCGTGTTTACTAGATAAAGAAATTAAGCTGTTTAGAACTTTGCATAAAGAATTGATTTACGTCTGACTGATAAAACCAGTTGACGCGCATAAGACAAAGGGGTCATTGCGTTATCCAGGTAAATCAATCTCTACCTGGGGAGGAGAGAGGTATGAGGCCGGACCATTGGCGCGGTGGTGGTAACGAAGATAACGGCAGAAATGGGACACTCTTGTCACGTGCTAAGACTATCGTTAAGTGGCTGTAGGGATTGAAACGGATAGTCCGAATAGCCACGCGGATGAATCCGCAGATACTACATAAGCGCACACGGATTCCATCCGGATAACACAGCCACCATATCCGCGCGGCCGCCAAATCTAGTAACAACTACATAAGTGTATTATACTACGAAATCTACATATGTTTCTCAAGTTCATAAGCAGCATCGTCAAGGCTAGGGAGCAGCTGCGTCCCGCACTACGAGCCCACAGCCATCCAGGCCCAAAACGACTAAGCCGACATCTGATGTTGTAAATGATTAATCATTAGTCGTCCGCACGAAAAGGCTCATTCAGTGTCAACCGAGGATGCTGTCAAGTACTAGACTGCCAGAGAAAACAATACGGCATATGTAAGGACTTGGCTCACCAGGTGCCGTAACAAAGCCCAGTGCAAAGCGAGCGATGTGAGGACGCTGAGCCAGTTGGGAGCTCTGCTGCGTCTGCATATATGCGTCGCACGTCCGTCAACACTGTTCTACCAGTCGGAAGCAGTGTGCCGGGGCGAAACACTTCGACTTTTTGTCTATGAAGCTCGTCCACCACTGACACAAACGGGTGGTGGCCTCGAGCGCACCGAAGAGCAAGGATTGCGTGATGGCGGGCAGCAGGGTACGAGAACGAAGTGTAAGCTGAAGCCCGACAGCGAATGGCAACATCCCGCTCACGATCGCATATAGCAGATGAAGTGATGAAATTAGCTGTTACCGGGGCGGTCGCGAAACTGCGAATTATGGCTCGGATGGTTATACTTGCAGTCATTAAAGCGAGCCACAAATTTTGAAAAGCGACCATAGAGTCGAAATGGCGCTCGATGACGGGGTTGTAGTGTTCGTACACCGAGGACCTCCATGGTCCACGCGTTTCAGCTTAGTTATAGTAGGCCCAAACAGTAAGTGAATGGCCCTTTTCGTCTCTAAAGTATAGGCATTTACCAAGGGCCATATCTCTTGGGTGGCGGAGCCGCCGGATAGGGGCTGCTTACGTGTATGCTCCGGCTGTATATAGACTTCGTGTATGCATCCGGTTCTGGGGGATCCTTCCCCCCGACCACGTCTCTTGTCCATCGTAGTCGCGTGGTCGCGACGCTCTCGACCTCGCGCAACAATATCGTCGTCAGAACTATATAGCGATATAACGCAAATCTATACACTAGACTTGCGTCTCGTTGGTGCATGTGACGAACAATCGGTTCGGTTAATAAATGCTCGGCAGCTGGCTATCATCCTATTCTCCGCGACCTCATTCTCGCTGTCGCAATGAGGTTCTCGTAGGCTGTGTATACCTTGCACCTGCCCACCAACCCCACTCGACTTCCTCGCGAACCGAGGGGTTTGTATCGCGCCATACCGACGACGCCCCGGCGGCAGTTTTGCGGTGCTTCTCCTGTCGAACTTCGGTACCCACACACATCTACATTGTCTGATGTCGTCAGGCAAGTGATGAGATTATAAGTCTTGGCTTCACAGAAGTGCTAGCCAAGAGCATGCGAAGACTTCTCAGAGCTCGGTTGGCACACTCTAATAATCAAATTTCTGAATAGAACCATTAGCGGATCAACTTTGATGTTGTAATCATCCTCTAATTCAACTAGGGCGACTCGTCAGGTGGGTAACCACACCACGCGTACCGGCTGCCACGCATACAAACCCAGGCAATAAGTCGGGCCTCGTGCTACAGGCCAAGCCCCAGTGCCGACGAACCCACAATCACTGCCGTCCAGCGCTATATAAACGGTGGTAAGCCTATCTTCATAGCATCCCACAACTTATCGTTTAAGTATGAAGTTCTCGGTACTCGCTGTTTCACTCTTGAGCGCTGCATTTGTATCCGCCCACACTACCGTTTACGGTGTGTGGATCAATAGCGTATTTCAGTGAGTCTTCGTCACTGTAGACGCTGACATTTATTCATGATTTTCGAGGGGTGATGGTCGGAATAACTACATTCGCTCACCGCCGAACAACAACCCGGTGAAAGACTTATCGTCATCGGCAATGGCATGCAAGTTTATTTGCTGTCTGAAACTTTTAGCCATCGTATAACTAGATACATCTTGTGTAGGCAACGTGAATAACAGGGCGGTGGGGAAGTATTTGTCCGTCAAGTCCGGCGACACATTCACTTTCGAGTGTGAGTCTTGTAAAACCAAGGCCGACTGAATAAGTATTCATCTCTTTTGAAGGGTACCACGATAGCCGAAACGACGATATCATCGCCACATCTCACAAGGGTCCTGTACAAGTATA
>WSTH01001512.1:0-12111 GCA_019616345.1 Ceratobasidium sp. 395
TCTGCTTGTCTACTACACTTCCAGAGTATGGCGACACGCTCGTACAGATCAGTGAAGAGATGTGGCCGGACGTTGTTGGGCTGGTAAAGAACGTTGAGGTTACCCTGGAAGAGATGAGTGAAGCTGGCGACGATATAACGGAGGCGGGCACTGGAAGGGTGACTGGGGACTTGAAGAAATTGGACCCGGACGAAACTATCTCTCCAGCAAGTGCGGAGGCCGGAAAAGAACCAAAGCTTGAGGAGCCGGAACCGGAACCGGAGGAAGCAGGAGATTCTCGGGAAATACTAGGTGGACGAGAGTCTCATACAGCCAGCACGTTGGATGATCCGCCGATACGGAAGCTAAAGAAATTGCCACCAATCCTGATTGTAGACCCCGAACCACGCCTGCCTTCTATCGATTTCAGTCAGCAAAACAACTCGACAAATACTTTGCCATCACCTACAACAACTTCTGAGACTGATGGTGCACTGAACCTCGGGACTGGTGCTCGTCAACACGTAGCAGTTCCTGGCCTACCGCTGCGTAAACCCCCTCTACGTACGCCACCGCCACCGCCCCCAACGCCACTGCGATTACCGCCACCACCGCCCATACGATCTCCTCCTCCACCGCCGCCTGTATCCATAAATGATGAATCTCTCAACCTCGGTACCGGTGCTCGTCCAAAGAACACGCCCACTAGGCCACAGCGCAGGATCACACCCCCACTTGGGGGAACGACTCGGCCGCTATTGGTGGAGAAGAAACGCGATGTTACTGCTACAATTGTGCCGAACCCCACACCTCCGAGTAACGCGGCCAGAATCAGTATATCGATCGATTTTGGAACAATGTTTTCAGGCGTAGTGAGTTGCGTTCTCGCGAATGCGTTGAGTGTAGCTCACAGGCACCGAAGGCGTATGGGTCGCCTGATATTGCAGGTGGACGTGTGCAGCTGCTTCAACAGTGGCCAGACGGGTTTGACCGCAAGGTTCTTACCTGTTTACGTTACAAGCGCGGCCAGGTCTCGAGTTGGGGCCAAAGTTCTGGAGTACGCAACTTTCAATTTTATGCGTCATTTTACAATTGATTTAGGTTGTCTACCAGGGCCTTGGATTGTTTGCGCGGCCCCTGTGTGACAGTAAGTAAAAGTTGAGATCTTATTCCCTTACGCTGACGAACTCCAGAGTTCAAGTTGTTTTTAGATCCGAATTTTCGACCCGGAACTATTGGCCCAGGTTTGCCACACCTACCAGTAAGTCATCCAAGGTCATATGGTTTCTGATTCCCATGTCAATTCTGGTAACACATTGCCTATCGTGCTTAGCCCGGTAAACGTCCCGTGGATCTCATCGCCGACTTTTTAACATGTTTATGGAATCATGTCAAGCAGCAAATCACAATCAAGATTGGGACAATCGCTACTCTGGGTACGTGTTTCTTCTCGGATATTCTATATTGGGGTAGGATATTGTGGTATCCGATTGAGAAGATTTATTTCCTGTTCTCTTTCCTTGATGTCCTAGTTTTAGCTAACATGTATCAATCAATGGGTCTCGTAGATATATGGCTTACCGTACCCGCCAGGTGGGACGCTAAAGCATGCTCCATCATGCGCGAGGCAGCAGTCCGGGCTGGGATTGTTCAACCAGATCCAACTGCCCGGGCTACGGAGAGTACCCCAAGAGACCGGCTGAGAATCATCACGTATGTTAGCGACTCGGCAATTTTTTGAAACCTCAGTCTGACCCAAACTCACTACAGTGAATTGGAGGCCGCCGCGGTCTACTGTGCTCAGCTTACGACATTGCATCAGCTCCACCCAGACCAACATCTTATGATCTGTGATGCGGGAGCACATTCCGTCGATCTTGCGATTTATAAAATACTCGGAAGCCCTACCAAGCTCGAGATCGGCGAAGCTTGTGCAAGAACTGGTGCAGACTGCGGTAGCCGGTTCCTTGAACTCCGTTTCCGCGACGCAGTGGCAGAGTTGTTGAAATCTCATCCGGAGTTTTCAAATTTTGGGATGTCGCATCTCCGAGATCAGTTCGCAGGGACACACAAACTAAAGTTTACGGGAGAAGCGGACGATGGTAAGCATATGCTCCTGATACCGAGGTCACTGGTGTTAATTTTTTGGTGTAGACAAGCCGTTCGAGTTCAACTGTTTAGGCCGTAAGAGCCAGGACGACCCTTCTATTGGACTTATTAACGGAAAACTGACAATTCGGGGGGCGTGGCTACGTGCCAAGGTAGGCATTGATTCAGGATTATAGTAGCGTGTGAGCTAATATGATACGCCAGGTGTTCGACCCGATAATCGCTGAGGTGCTTCAGTTGATCGAAGCGCAGCTCGTTCGATTTGCGGGCAAGGTTGATGCCTTGATGCTTGTGGGTGGGTTCTCGCATAGCGAATACCTACTCAAGCAGGTCAATGTAAGACAAACTTACTCATCGGGTCCGTGCTCTCTAATCTTTGGATGGTCTAGAACCGCTTTGGGTCTCGTATTGGACTGATTGCCCGGCCTGTTGACATTGATACCGCAGTATGCCGCGGAGCTGCTCGTTGCGGTTTGATGGACTACGAGTCGGTCCCTGTCGTAATTGCACCCCGCGCATATATGATAAGGGTGCGACACAACCTTCTCCCTTTCCTAGATTGACTAACTAACATGTATGCCGAGTAGGGAAGCCAACCCGTGGAGCCTGAAGATCGCCAAAAACGACCGCAGTTTATTCGCCAAAACAAAGCCGGAGCCGAAGTGTGCCAAAATAGACTGCGTTATCTGGTTCGAAAGGGAGCGAGCGTTCGGAAAGGAAAGTCGATTGTACTAAAGTTGCGCAAGCTTTCGAAAAGTCTCGATGGTACGTCCTATCTGACGCCTCTCCCACCCTCGACAACTTATTCTGCTACAGACTCGGTTTTTGCTGGAACATTGTACACTTCCGATAGCGATCGTGATATGCGGTATGCAGACGAAGAAGGTGTGCTTCAAATGTGCATCTTTAAAGTCGATTTGAGTTCATTGCCACATTTTGGAGTATCCGCTAAGCATAGGAACCAGGTAAGCACTCTTCACCTGGATGAAAAAGCTATACTCATGCTACTTGTATTTTCATTCCCGCTTAGACCGAATTTGATACGCGTAGGTCTTATTATCCCCAAGATATGAAAGTTACATAACTGATCCTTCGCGGTACTAGCTTTCGAAATTAGTTTCGAGTTCCATAGTGCTGAAGTGCGCGGCGCACTTCTTCACAACGGGGAGGACTGGGGTTCTATTGTGTTTGAATTCCCCGACTCACATCCGAACTTACCTACTAGATTCTGATTTTGAAGACCGTTCAAGGGAGGGTTTGGTGGGTGAAAATTATAGTCCGGACTGGGCGATGTGTACCTTTGTTTCTTGTACCATACATGCACGTCATGTACAGTATTTGTACCTATATATATTTTCTTTACCGTAACTTGGGAACAACCAATGGCTCCAACTAAATGTGACTAGTTTGAAACCCGTGCAAGTATGGCGCTCTCTGTTATAATAGGGGTATTCAAAGTTGCGATTCTGAGCCAATTCTCGTGCCAATTCTCGTTCGATTCTCGTTCGATTCTTGTCTGATTCTCGGATTAGCCAATCACAGACGAGAATCGGCACTAGAATCGGACTCAGAATTGCTCGAGAATTGGAACTCTGAATACCCCTAATGTAGTTGCCTTCGGCTTTAAATTAGCAAATCGTATATTAGACTGAGGAGCCATGCATGGCATATGAGCATGATAAGCCGCTGGTACCCTGTTTACAAGTTTAGATCATTGACAGTCGATATCTCCGATATGGAGCTCATTCCGGACTTCGACTGTTGAGGCACGCATGGAAGGCGCGCATACATTGAGCCCTTTGAATGGTAGTGGCGGTGCTGAAGTGTTGCCACAATCGATCCATGTGCCACTGTCTTGAATCGGTCAACACCTCGTTTGATAGCCACCACCGTCATCTCTCAGCTCAATGTCGAATAATCTCACTCGCCCAGATGCACCTGCAGCTCCTTACTACGTCGCGAAGTACGAAGATCGGGCTGTAGCAATCAAACGGGACGAAAGCTATGAGGTATTTGAACAGGCCCACGGCGATCAGTAACAAGTAACCCGATTTTTCCATCTACAGGCCACCATAAGACTCATACAGAAATCAATACCTCACTTGCGATCAGCTAATATCCAGGATATCTTCCTATCGACTACGCTTCCAGAGTATGGCAACGCGCTAGTGCAGATTGGTGAAAACATCTGGCCTGACTTGATTGAACGAGTGAAGAGTGGCGAAGTCAGGCTGGAGGAACCCGACCACGTTGATCTTAAAGGTGGCATAGAGAGTAAAGATGACACAGCAAACTCTGACACTCAGGGTACGCTCCCCCTCTTCCACGCGCAGACAAGTTAACGCTTAGGCAGGGACCGCTAGATACTCAAGAGCAAGTTGAGCCTGCACAAACCTCTGACAACATTGCTTTTGCGACGACAGACTTCTCTAATCCCATCTCAATCAAAGTCCTCTCAGCATCGCTCAGACCTCTTATATTCAACGACTGCGATATCTCAACAACGACCGAAGACTTGGCATCATACATAGAGACCATGTATGGCATACCGGTGGCTCTACAAACAATTGAGTGGATGATTTCCCGTAAGAGATAAGAGCTAGACTAAACTAAACTAGACGCTTCTAAGGTGGAGCGATTACATCGTGGAGTAATCGGTCATTAATAAATAATGACATCATCCAGACTTTAGAGCAATCTAGATTAGCCTAGCCTAGCCTTAGCTGTTACGGGAAATCATCCAGTATCTTGGCAAACCGCTACTATCGATAGTCAGGAGATTCCCTACTCCACTCGTGACGTCACTTCCTTGCTCCCAGTTGTCCGTTTCTTGCTTCAAAACTTGCTCAGTCGATGTAGAATTTACCGCAGAGTCTCATAGTATTTACTATATATTTTATTTCGACATACAGGCTCTGCCAGAGAGATGCCGAGCCGAAATGGCCAAAACCAGGAGATTCCCTAGGGTTCATCAATGATGTCCACGAGGCACGGTCGTGCTATTCTCCAATGAGGTTGCTGATATGGAGCTCATTTGTACTACATATAGCGTTTAAGGAGTCATCTTTCCTGAGACCCTTAATCCGGTTCGCTGGTTTGACCGCCTCTGCACGTTCGAGGTGCTCATACAGGACATCCCATAACCAGATGTGCCTCGCAATCATAGTAAAAGTGAGAGATAACAGGCCTCTCCAGATGTAGGTTAGGTCACATAATCGAAAAATATCGTCTTTCTGTCGAGATGGGCCCCAAAGGTCAAGATATAGTCTCAGAAGAGGCTTGATCAAGTCGAAAAAAATTCCTGCGAGCTTCAAACTGCACAGAATCCTATCAAACTTTGCCATGATACCCGGGGAGAGCGGGGGAGTACATCGTACTCATTTTTTCGTCGACTGGATATGCACGACAGGCCATGAACTGAAATAGGGAATCTGATGAAGGTGGGAATCTCGTGACTATCGATAGTAAAAGACGGAGCAACACTTGATCAATCCGGTATCACCAACGGATCAACTCTTAGTCTAGGCTTGAACACCAGGCAAACTATGATTTACCTTTGTCCTTATGGCCCGATGCGTCCTATCAAAGGCATCGTGTTTGAAATTGAGCTGAATTGTTCTTGGGAGCTCCTAGCGCTCAAATTATCGGCAGCGATTCCACCCATAGACTATATTCAAACTCAGACATGGCATATAGATATAACTGAGGAATCGATGATCTATAACCACCGCTCGGAGCAAACACGCCGTTATCTTCTTTGGGATGGCATGTAAGTTATATCTATAGTATAATCCTCAGCTTAATTACTCTTTGTGATAGATTAGACCAGCCGTCGTTGACTGACTCCGCCACCCCGTCGCCCGATACTGCGGATTGATGGTCTCAGCTGGGCACAGTACATTTCGCGACTGGAGTATTACCTAACAACTCCGTTGCAGTTCTGGTAGACAGTGCAGCAGATTACATCTCGTCCGTAGTATCCGAGTCCTTTGGTGTACCCGAGGGCAGTGTTCCGGAGTTTCTGAGGTAGGGAAACCACTTCCATCACACAAATCACAGCGCCAGTAATTTATTAATAATCCAGCTGGTTTCATCTACACACAAAATCCGGCCCTCATACCCATGTTGCTCTTCGCTTCCTATCCCAAGCCGACTATCAGGATATCGCGCCATTGTCGATCCTTTTGACAGGAGAGTGGTGGGACCGGAGCGACATCCAGGCACTGGGCCCGGATATTCACGTATATCGCCTTACCATGCTCTATAAGCGACTTGGGTGCTTCACTGCTCTAGCTTGGGATGCTATTCATTCGAGCTCTAGAGACCATCCGAGGCTTTGGTCGGAGACAATAGGTTCTGAGCCAATTGTTAGGGGGGCATGCCGAGGTCGACAAGCGAGCTCAATGCTCCAGCTTCCCGGGCTCAGGGCGTTGAGAGTGCCTCAACCGGTCGAGGACACATCCCGAACGGTTCCAATACTGGAGATTACATGCATGGAGGTGTTTTGATCCAGTTGAACCCTATCCGCCCTTTCTCTCGACCACATATACGCTGGGTTTTTTATACTTCAACGGGCTGGGCTGGGTTTGTATATCAGAGGAGTAAGAGTTTCGGAACTCACCACATCCACAGCTATCGATATCAATCATGAATACTGTGCCTGCATAAAACAATCGGAATCTGATGAACCAATAAGTGGATGAATGCTAAATTATCTTGCCACACGTGCGGCGATTCAGCTGTTGTTATGCGTGTCATAGCTTATGTCTAACGGTACAACAGAAGTATAACATACAATAGCCGAGGCCGTCATTGCCACGCCGCGACTAAATGCGCGCACTTGAGGAAGGCTAATTCGCGGTGGCAGTGCACACGCTTACCACTATCCACGTGCCACACTATGGAATGGGCGATCACCTGCTCGATAACCATCATATTAGCCACCTCCACCCCATGTCGAACAACTTTAATCATCAAGACGCGCCTAGCACGCCATATTACGTCGCTAAGTATCAAGGCCGGGCTGTTGGGATTAAACGAGATGAAAACTATGAGGTATTTAAGACTAACTGTAATGGTGGATATCGGCCGAACAATACTAAATCAATAGTCTATAGGCTACTATAAAACTCTTACAAAAATCGATACTTAAGCTTCGGTCAGCCGATATCCAGGATATATTTATATCAACAACGCTTCCGGAGTACGGCGACGCTCTGGTACAGATCAGTGAAGATATTTGGCCAGATTTCGTCGGACGCGTGAAGGATGTTGAGGTTACACTGGAAGGCTCTGACACTTTCGACTATGATACTACTATGGGAAATAGAGTTGCTTCTCTGAGTCCGAATCTTCGGAGTATGTCCTTTTACTCCTCGCGCAGATAGGGGATGACTCACGAAGGGCTTTCTAGACACTCAAGCGCAAGTTCCATCTGACCAAATTGCTTATCGTGTTGCTACCGCTACAACGGCAGATTTCTCCAATCCTATTTCGGTTACCATCTTCGCGACACCTCAAAGAATCCTTAACTTTGACGATCTTTATCCCTCGACGACAATTGGTGACATCAAATCCCGTATAAGGACTGAGTATGATATACCGGCGACTCTACAAAAGATTGAATATCTTGGCAAGCCCTTGCAAGACATCGTTACGCTCGGACAATCTGGCGTAATCAACGGATCAACCTTGGAATTGAGCTTCAATACAAGGCAAACCATGATCTACTTCCGCATGCCCCCCAAATGGCAATATCCTAGTTGCGGCCCAAATTACCGAACTTACCCAAGTTGCCAAGAGCGCCACAACATTACGCTTTCGATTCGGCTTAATCGTACTTGGGAACTAGCAGCGCTTCGTCAACATGGAGGGATCTTGCTCGAAGACCATATCCAATCTATTCTCTGGAATATAGATACTGTTAAGAATTCAAGCGTTCTGTTACATGACCATCATCTGCAGAAACAATGTCCTTATCTTTTTTGGGATGGTGTGTAAGTGTTTTAAATACACACTTTGCGGCTGATTTGTTCAGTATTGTAGATCGGATCAATCATCCCAGGTCACTCTCACCTCTTCTCCGGATGAGCTGGACTCATTATCACCCGGACCGGAATTACTGCATTCTATGACTTCAGTTCTACCTGATAATTCTGCAGCTGTACCTCTCGCACAGGCAGAGTCCTACATCTTAGACGTAGCACGGGTATGTAGTAACATCCATGACGATTTCGGAGACTTTTGCCGGTATGTTGGTCCTTTCTACCGGATGTTGTTGTACTAGCAGATTTACCACGCGTTTAGTTGGTTTACCTCCCGCATGAAATCTACCCCTCATTGCACTCATGTTGCTCTGCGTTTCCTGCCTCAAGCCGACTACCAGGCTGTTGCTCCGCTGTCCATCTCTGATAATTTCCCCATTCGGGTAGATCGTCTTATTATGCTGTACAAACGGCTGGATTATACAGCCGCTCCGACCTGGGATGCCTATTGCCCAAGCTATGTGCAAGGGCCGAACGTTTGGTCAAATATCATTGGGGCTGGACCGACGCGCGCAGGCTCAGATTCTGATTTGTCTGCCTTAGAGATAACATGTATGGAGGTTTTCTAGCTCAAGTGGCTACATGTCAGTGAATTGTCAATTGAAACTTTGTCCATATCGCATACAACCTCATACTCTACTATTGAATCTCCGATGCACCGATCCCAGAAATGAGTTCAACCGAGAAAGAAAGAAAGAAAAAAGTCAGTAGCCCAGAGTGACGGGCCTTGTGGGTGTATATCCACGAAGTTGGAGTGCCCCCCAGGGGATAGCCTGGTGCTCACGAGATGGGGCATGGATTTTTGACAAAATACGCACTATCTTCGCGTGTGTCAGGCTATCTGTCTACGCAATGTTCGGTCAAAGAAGCTGGACATTTGATGCTTACGTTTACTGTGGTACAACTAGTTTAGAGAGTGGATATGGCGCCTCCTCAGAGGTCTCGTCGTTGGTTACTCGAGTGTACCAAAACATTTTGTCAGTCCACTCTTGTCCTCACTATTGTCTCTTACGAACTCATTTAGTCAGGCTGTTACGTTCTCAGTTTCGGTAGAGTTTAGTCGGCTTCAGCTGTAGTCGCCGTTTGTGAAGGTACTGAAAACGGACGGCTCATATTCGATCGACTTATCAGAGTTTAAACCTTCTGGTTTCTACAAGATTGAATATGGTGTCCTTATAGGTGTTGATCTCATCGTCACATCTGAATTCAAGCGCATAAGCCCGGTCATCGAGGCATCCCACGCAGACACAGAGGGCGCGTAATTGGCGTGGCAGTGCTTAGGCGCTACACAATCGGTCCACGTGCCACCTCGTCGAGGCAGAGAGTACCTCGTTCAAAGCCACCACATAGTCTTAGCTTGATGTCAAGCAATCGCACTCATCCAGATACATCCAGCACCCCTTACTATGTTGCCAAGTATCAAAGTCTGGCTGTAGCGATCAAGCGAGATGTGGATTACGTAGTATGTTGGATCATGATGATTAATCCTGAAAAACGCCGAATCTCAGCCTGCAGGCCACAATAAAGCTGCTACAAAAATCAATCCCCCAGCTACGAATAGTCAATATCCAGGACATTTTCATATCTACCACCCTGCCAGAATATGGTGATGCGCTGATACGCATTAGCGAAGATATTTGGCCGGAGTTGGGCAGTCGGGTAAAAAATGTCGAAATCACCATCGAAGATCCCGGCGAACCTGTTGGTAGCGCAAACTCAACCTTTGAGAGTCAGCCCTTCGTCTCTTAGCAAATGAGCCATTACTCATCAGACCATAGACACTCAACAGCAGATCAAATCTCCCCAAGTAGCCGACAGTCCCTCCTCCTCGGCGACCAGTGGCTCTGAGTCCGTCTACGTCACCATCCTCAAAACAACTCAAAGCGTTCTTGTGCTGCGCGATTTACATGTTTCAACGACAATTGGAAATATCAAGTCTTACATAGAGGCCGAGTATGGTATACCAGCCGCACTGCAAACGCTTGATCTTCTTGGCAAACCATTGCAGGATACGATGACACTTAGACAATCTGGCGCAACCGATGAGACAACTTTCGACTTGAGCTTGAACACAAGACAAACTGTTATTTACGTCAGGCCATCCTCTTCGAGTGCGACGTTTCCTATATATGATATAAAAATCCACATCCGGCTAGACCGTTCTTGGGAGCTTATGGCACTTCGTTTCCTGGAGGAAAGCTTATCTGGAGATTATACCCAATCTATAGTCTGGGATATAGATATGATGGGAGCCTCACAACTGCGCGATATTTGCACGGGAAATAAATTCACTAGACTATTCTGAGACGGCATGTAGGTGCTTTCCAGGTTTACAGCCGACGTCTTGATGACCATAAATTGTAGATCAGCTCAGCCGTCAGTGAATAACACGCTGCTTCCATTAGCTAAACCAGATCAACTATGCCCTAAAGCTGATGTCCTACTATCAACGACCTCAGTTGAACCGGACAACTCCGTGGCCGTTACGCTTGCAGAAATTCATCATTATCTTTCGCGCCTACTAGTCATCACGAAACTGGTGGCAGGATTTCTGGTGATTACTGTCATGACTTGACACGCTTCCAGAAATATTATCTTGATTTTATATATTTTATTTAGACACATACCTTTTATGGAACATTGGTCAGGATGTGTCATCTCTTATCTAATTTTTGTCATCAGGGTTTCTTAGTCATATGTTATGTGATCATAGAATGTTCCAGAAGTCTTACTAATGCTTCCTATTTCACATCCGATATCAAATTAGTATGACTCGTTCTTTGTACACGTAGATACAAGGCTGTGTTCCCTGTTGTATATAACCAAGGGCAAGTTCGAGGTTACAGACCAAGAACTTGACCTCCTCGTCAATCATAGTTCTCTCTTACATCCACTTGGTCACTGGGCTATCAGTCGCCCATACCACTTAGCTCACCGCCTACCACATCCTAGAGGACTCTGACAATTACAACGGTTTCGAAGTCCGCACGCATTCGTGCAGATTATATGCAAATACAATCCCAGAGCGGGCTGAGGCTAATTTAACAGGCTGAGTTGGGGGCTTACAATACAGACATATACGCGACATGAGTATAAAAAAATCGGCAGCCTCGTGAATTTCCGCAGGCCTGATATGAGCTTGTAATTACCGGCGTCAGCCTGATACTCAAAGTGCCACCCTTATGGCCTCTCTCAAACGAAATACTAGTTTAGATGAAGCTGCATATATTATCTAGCACACAGTAAGAAAAAAGGACAGATCTACAGTGCGTTGTTATGGATCGTAGAGATCCTCAATGAAGTCCTCGTCCGTAGCCTCGTCGTCTTCATTGGTACCGTCCGAATCATCCGAATCATCCTCAGAACCCGAGTATCCATTGTCCTCATCTTCAGAATGACCTGCTTCGCCCGATACACCTTGTTCATCGTCATTGTGTGGTTCCTCGGTTTGGTTTGCGTCATCATACTCGTTCGGCTCAACTTCCATATCTTTGGTGTCCATGTCGTCTAGTGCTACAAAATTTCAGCTAAATTGTACGACCTGCTAATACTAAATATATTTAACACATACAGTAGCTCGTTGGTAGATCATCGGGTGCATGCTGATTGAAGTGGCCAACGCCTCCACCCACGTAGCGCATCACCATGTCCCGGTCAATAAATCTGTAGATTTATTCGTGATCCAAGAAGGTTATTAGATGGTATAAGAACTCACCGGCCAACATAGTGGTACTTCCAGTCTCCCTTGCTGTCGTCACAAATCAAAGAAACCAAATCCTTAACGTGGCCCGCGCTGAAATCCGGGATCAGGTGGCAAGCACGTACATCAGGAAAGTGGGAATTTGCTTACCAAGATCTTTGAAGTGATGTGAGAAAACCACCTGCCTTATAGAGGTGGACCCAGTACTGTCCAGCCTACCCAGTGGTGAAATCAGCACATCCCGCACATCCCAGAAACCACTCACATCACCCAAATGTC
>WSTH01001513.1:0-12107 GCA_019616345.1 Ceratobasidium sp. 395
CACCAAATCTAAGGCGGCGGAATTTGGCCTCGCGCCCGTCCTATCCAAACGAGGGCCTCCGCTGCTGGCTGCTTTAAGGAATTGTCTCCTACTTTTACGATTTCAAGCAAGGCTGCAAGCAGTCCGGTATCTTGCGCCACTTTCACTAGCTCATTCTTGAACTCCGGCGCAGAGTTACACAGCATATGGCGAGCAATTGTTACACCGCGCAATGTGAGCGAAGCGTCATGTTCCTGGGGTTGCACCTCGTCCCCTTCGCCAGAGTCTTCTTGAGCGTCATCTGAGTTGTAATAACGTAAAACTCTCAGGGAGATGCAATGCAATAGCCTTGGCAACAGACTTACCGCTAGGTTGAACCAGTTCCCTAACAACTTTGGTCAGCCGGGACGGCCCGCGATCAAGAGCGAGCAGTGAGTTTACAGCTTGTTCAGATGACGTGAGCATGGCTAATGCGCCGCTTGCCGCGCGTCGGGTGGGCAAGTCGTCCACGTCAGAGAGCGCCATAAGGACGTGGAGCCGCGACTGTACGGCCTTGCTCGTGTGTGGAGATTTTTCCGTGTCCGTAGCGACCTCCCCAGTGTATCGAGCCCATATTTCCTCAGAGCCAACTAGATTACATAGGAGTTCAACCGCAGCCCGCCGGACCATCTTATGGTCGGCTAGCATCAACTCCTCCACTACTCGAGCGCCAGTCCCTTTGACGACCCCTTCTGCGTCGGCACTGGCGATGTTTGTAAGAGCCATTAGGGCTTCAAACTGTTGAAGTGTACTGGCATCTTTATGCGTCAGCAAATTAGAAAGTGGGCCAACCGCCGTGCGTGGAGTAGCACCAAACAAGAGGTTTGGAGGGTGAGTGATTGTGAGTTTTGCGAGGGCTTGTAGTGAGAGCAAATCAACGGAAGTCAGGTCGGCCACTAAGCTTAAGGGAGATGAGGAATTTGACGAAGGTGGTCGGTCGTAGGTTGCACGCTGTGCGATATGCAAAAGGGCCTTGACACCGCCACCTTGGATGACCCGACCCCGATTCGCCTGTTCCGTGACAAGACCAAGATAAGCACTTCCAGCTGTACGACGTACGCCAATACTCAAACTTTGTGCAAGTGCACTCAGGGAGGGAAGCACGTCCGCCGCCAGGAGCAGCCTCGCACGGGCGGCCACAGCCTCGTCGGCCTCGGCCGGGTCATCGACAGAGACCGGTAATGCATTGAGCTTGGCCCCGGGCGTTGCAGTCCGTTTAAGTTGTTCAATAGCCCGATCGGTCTGAGAACGTGGTGGGCGATATGACACTAGATTGCTGATGATTGACGCAATACCAAACAGCAATACGGTGTTATCGCGATTATCTTGGTTCTTTTCGCTATAATTGCTCTTCAATTGAGCGGAGGCTTTACCGGAAGCG
Source organism: Ceratobasidium sp. 395 (assembly GCA_019616345.1). NCBI lineage: Eukaryota > Fungi > Basidiomycota > Agaricomycetes > Cantharellales > Ceratobasidiaceae > Ceratobasidium > Ceratobasidium sp. 395. The sequence continues at coordinate 1,400 of WSTH01001513.1, forward strand.
GATACCACGGGAACAAGAGCAAGCATCTTTCTCAGCAGTCCTGAGTCTTTGGCAAGAGTGTCTTTGTGCTCGGAAGAGGCCGAAAGATGGGTTAAGCCTTCAATAGAGTCAACTAGGGAAGAGTCATGACCCGCCGCGCTGGTCTCCGTAGACCGAGATACTACAAGATTGGACATCATTTCGAGTAGGAACTTCTCCTCCTTTTGAAGACTCTGGCTTTCATTCTCAGCTCCTACTTGAGACTCGAGAGAGGCTACAGGAGCACCTCGTACAAGCTTGGTTAGCGCCACAGCAGCCGCAGCTCGAAGCTGAGGATCACGAGTTTGTCGAGACTGCATCAGAAGCCAAGACTTTCCACGTTCGTTGATGAGAGTACGGCAAGTAGAGTCACTGGCTGCTTGACCTAGCAGACTCGCAAGAGGCCGGAGAACAGGGGAAGCCACCTCTGAGAATATTTCTGGAATATCTTCGAGAGCAGAAGCAATATCAGGTTGCGCAAAGAGAGATGCGGCAGCAATAGGGTCGACTTGGAACAGTGCACGAAACATCCCGAGAGCAGATATTACAGGGGCTGAACTCGTCATACTGAGTCGTGACTCAAGTTCTGGGGCGAAGGTCTTCGCAGTAGCAGCTGACGCTTTGTCAGATGAGTCCTTTTGTTGGTTAAGGGAACATAGCTTCGCGAGTACAATGTAGGTCAAAGATCTCGAGTCCAGTTCCGAGGTAAGGAGAAAGCTATCAAAAAGTAAGGCAACGTCCTTAGAGTCCAAAGCATGTGATGCTGAAGAGCCCTGTGTCTCCAGGCGACGAGCAATAGCCTGCAATGAAGATCCTGGATCAGACATGTGGGTTCTTTTGTACAATGATAGGTTTCCTCAGCAAACAACCTGAGTCACAGAAGAAAGCAAACTTACTTGATCTGAAGTTTGAACTGAAAGAAACGGCCGAGAGTCACGTGTGATAACAGCATTGCTGGGCGCTTGACACAGCCTTGCATGCAATCTTGACACAATCTCAAGTGCCACAGTTGCGTTCGACATCCATCTACATCCGGAAATCTGTCGCGTTGCTGGAAATTACTATTGTACAACACTACTAGAAGAAAGAGAGAGAACTTACGCAACCCCTTAGCCGGCGCTTCTCGGGATCTTTACTTTGGAAATATGCTCGTGGGGACAACGGCGAAAACACCGGGCGTCGCGGTCCCCAAAATAGACCCCAAGCTCACTTCTACACAGCGTGTACTGTTGGAATTATTTCTCCCGATCGAAATACTTATTAGTGTGGACACAAAGATCTACTCTTTTAGAAGAATGAATGTGCCTTTCCAGTCGATCGGATGGACGTATCTACTTCTATACTGCACCTTCTCAGGTCAACTCTGCCTTTATGGTTTTCTGGGTGTATGCTTAGGTTTAATCTCGGTGAATACAGCTTTCACTTCGAGGCCTTAGTGACGTACAGCCGCCGGTTGCTGTCTGAAAACTCGCCAGTAGATCACTCGGGCTCGTGGATCGCCGTAGGGTCATATGCTGAGGCTCAAGCTATTGTATCTAGAACACTAAGTCCCTGGCTCACGTCAGGAAAAGTTCAAAGTTGCCTCGAGCTAGCTGCAACCGGCTGCAGCCATCGATTTTGGGAAAATCGGTTAAAAATTTCGCGGCATGCCGCGACCAATTGCCGCAAGGGCACCTTTTGCGACAAGCAGTTGCAAGAGTTGCAAAAATCGGCTGCAACCAAGGCTGCAACTGGCTCGAGGAAAGCTCACAGTCGAATGTAACGAGTTGTAGCAAGCATATCTTGCGAAGCACCATATAAATTAATATACTCTTTTCCTCACTCGTGTTCGACATATAACAAGTCATTGGTATTATAGAACGACTACGCATATATTAGGAGTTGGACAACAGATATAGACAAGTATAGAGCAATGGAAACACCAAAGGATCATATGTAAGATCGTATGGATAAGTAGAGGCTGACGGTGCGAGATAGAGGCAAGAAGAATTGAAAAACCCCACCAGAATTACAAAAGACTCGCCGTAGACTAGTTTGACTCCTCGTGAGCTCAGGTCAAGGCCCCACATAGTGCTTACCATGTGTGTGGAGATGATGATATTCAGTGCTGCGCCGCATTAACAGAATACGACGAACGTCGATCATATAAGCATTAATAACTAATCTAGCTAAGCGCAAGCTGTACTAACCGTTGTGGAAATAACGGCTCTTGAGACAGCCACGAACTAAACCAAACGAATAAAACAGTAGTGGCGACCAAACCAGTCAGCACTACAGACGCATACCAAATCAATAAAATCTCACTATTAATCGCTGCAAACGTTGCAGGGCCGTCGATTCAACGTTACGAGGGGGCGTGGGCAAGGTAGAGAGCTGTCCAAGTGACTGCGATGGTGGAGAGGTCAAGGCCGTGGAGTCATTGGATGAGAAGCTTGAGTGGTCTAATATATGGCGGAGGTCATTCACGTGATAGCAGGCTATCACGTGAGTTAACGTCACCACCTACTTCCCCCCTATTGGTATGACCTTGCATTAAGCTTAACTAATTATTTTAACTGATACAACCTACGGTGCTGTCTTGGTTCTAACTTCTGATTACTAGTTTTAGTCGGCGCATATAGCACCCGCGCTGCACTCGATTCAAGCGCGACACACACACCGCCCATCCATGAGAGTCTGGGGCAAGCCCCACCCACTCAACGACCACATCGACGCGTCCAGGTGAGTAGTTCAGTATGTAACTCTTGTTTTTTGACTGTAACGGACACGATTTTCAACGTGAGCTCAGAACTACTGCTAGCCGAAGATTTGGGAGTCGCGTTTTGGATATCTACGGCAGCTCGCTCACCCTTACCTCTAGAATATTTCTCCTATCGAGTGCTGCACCAAACGTATATGTGTTTAGGTCTCTTTGGATACAACCTGCAACCTTAAAATCTGTGCGAGATACTTTGGGTGATATCGCCGGCGTGTTCGGCCTGCCGAGTGATGTTGTCTGGAACCCGTTTGCGATTGTCATGAACGGAGACGGCGGGGTCAGCACCGGAGTGTATATTACGCTTGACTTGATTATGGGAATCAATGATGATGCTAGGCACGGTGGTTCTGATCGCATACACTTACCACTTTCGTGTCCTACGTCACAACTAAACGACTGGGTGTATGAGTTGAAGGATGAAAAAGGCTTGCAACTTTATTTTTGTAGGCTCTATTATCCGTCCTTGTGTTATTCTATTACCTCAAATACGCCCCGATACCGCCGTTTTATGTACACAATTTGCGGGATGCTGATATTTGTTTACAGTTGTCTGATCACAATTGAGCCATTGTTTGACGTCGTTACGCTTGGTGCCTTAGCACCTTCCCTTCGGGGTTTTCCTCTACGCAATAATCTAGCCTGCTTTCTGCAGCCGCTTGTAGCCGACTTTCCGATTTCTTATGACTCCTCCAACCAGCTGCAACCGGCTGCGGCGAAGCTAAAGTCAGTTATCTGCCAAAATCGGTTGCAACCAAGGTAACTTTTCCCTGACGCAGTGAACCAAATTAAGCACGTTTACCCGAATCCAGCGAGACTACCCATGAGTACACAGAAATGACCTCAGTAACTGATAAGCATCTCAACAGGGGAGCTCGGAGTAGCACTTCTGAGCCATTTCTCGGTCACCTCTCTTACAACTTTCGTTTGGTTCTTCCCCCCTGAGGTCTGCCTCGTGTCAAAGGTTCCAGTAGAATATACCGCCTCATCGTCACGAACATTATATTGTCAAGTCGATTTTTAAACCGTCCAGCCGGGAATTCGCATTAGGGGACTGGGTCAGCTCTGAGTTGTGCACTCCCCGGTTTGAGGGGGTGAAGGGAGCGAAACACCATTGCGCATTACATACTGCGTTGCCCCAAGCACAAGGTGTTGTTACGTTCTCATCCACGGTTTCGCTCTACCCATGGCTCCCCGGTGCGCGCGCAAGCTATTAATTTTCGTTCATGTTGTCTCTAAAACTGATTTCGTTGTACGTCTATGTTTTAAATACAATGGAGGGATGTAATCAGACCCCTAGGAGCCGACAGGCACGTCTGAAGCAAGACCTTTATCGGGCTGCTTTTGCTGGTAGCCCAATCTCCCCTCCCCCCAATTTCCCGCCGGTCGCTGGGCTAATAAAGACCGCAATATCACCTCGAATGCCCCAGCTTGAAAACATTTGCCATTTGGCTAACATAGCAGGCAGTGATCGACAATACTAATCAACATGGAAAGAATCCGAGGTAAGGGTTCGTACGACATACGCCAGATCCAGTTCTGACTGATCTTATTCCTGCGCTCACGCTTTTGCCCTGGCGGCTTTCCTTAGTTTACTAGTCCCCCGATTGACTTTCAGACAGAGATAGCTGAATATATGCGCTTTGTTTTAGATTAAAAGTACGAAGTCGGCCAAGGTATACACTCCCGCGAACAACCAAATCTGCTTTAGTCAGGCTAATTTTTATAACATTACTCTTACCTGCCAAGCGATAACATAGTACCGTCCCCTCTCACAAACACTACTCAGCTATTCAGCACCATACCACCCGGCACTGGCGCCATCGTGCAGCACGCACTTTGTTATCGTCACTAAACTGTGCTACCATTGGTCTACGTGTTCAACCGCGCGGTCGCGACGCAGTCTTCCGGCTCGCGCGCATGGCAGACGTCCGGATCGTGCACACCGCAAGCGTCGAACCCCGGCAAACCACAAGGTCCGTCTTAACCGGGCGCAGGCCATATGACCTAATTTAGACACTCGAGCGCTTCGCTCAACCATAACAATAATATGAACCCTGCAATGACCGGCCGCCGTCTGCTCAACCTCCTCTCGCTATGGTCAAATTCACATCCCTCGCTGGCCTCGCAGCGCTCACGGCGTCCACGGTCCTAGCTCAACAAAAGCCAGGCGAAAAAATCATCATCAACGCACCGGGTCAACCGAACTTGGACGACGGAGTCTCGGACACGGGCGAAAAAGAGCCGTTCAATCCGCGTCGGTTTCGGAAACGCAAGGTGCAATGTTTTGCGTGGGATAGGAGCACAGATCCTTGGACTGAGAATTTGTTGGATATCAGTGAGTTATTTTTCTTTCGGTTTGTTTTGGAGGTGTTGATGGCGGTGGTATGAACTAGCCTGGGTGGATCTGAACCCGGAGGCAAAACGGACGTTATTGTTCGTACATGGATGGCCTGGCTTGTGGTCGACATGGGCGAACCAAATTGAAGAGTTCCGCGTATGTTATCTAGCTTATCCTTCTTCCACACCAGCTCATAACCCACTAGGAAGACTATCACCTCCTGGTCCCCGACCTCCGCGGCTTCGGCTGGTCTTCACACCCGGGAGACCCCGAAGACTCGGGAACAATCCCAGACCACATCGACGACCTCGTCTGTCTGCTGGAAGCCGCCAACGTCAAACACGCCGTATGCGTCGGCCACGATTGGGGCGCGCAGATTTGTTGGCAAGCCGCGAGGCAGAGGCCGGACTTGTTCGAGGCGGTTGCGGGTGCCGCTGTTCCTGTGAGTTTAAATATTGTTTCGAGTCGGCTGGGGATTGGAGGCTAATTTGAAGTAAAGTATCTTCCCGCGCACGGTGACTTTGTACCAACAGACCACCTTGTTCCATACTTCCCCAAACTCGCGTACCAACTCTACTTTGCGAAGAAAACAAAGGAGGCGTACGCCGAGCTCGAAAAGGACATCCGCAAGACCCTTCGCGCCGTCTTCCGCACATCGAAAACTGTACCGCCGGCTAAATTCTTGACGAGCACCGAAAACTTTTTAGACGCGTACGAAGAAGGCAGTCTCGACGAACGCATTCCGTTCTTCAACAAGTTTGAAGAAGACTATCTTGTCAAAGTATACGGCGTCCAGGGGTTCAAAAACTGTAAGCCCTTCCTTCACGCTCGTCGCCAGCACAAAACAAAAGTTTATTTATTTCCTTTTCTAGCGCTGTCATTCTACACCCACGGCGGGCGGTACCGATCCTGGGAGTTTGCGCATAACCAGGGCAACCACACGATCCCACAGCCCGCGCTGTTCATCCAGCCTTCCAAGGTAGAACGTTCCACATACACGCGCGCGATTGGCACAATCTAACATCGTTCCGTGATGACGCGCTATAGGACTCTGTCGCAGATTGGGGAAAAGTATCGGCGCTCGCCGGTTCGGCCAAATTCATCCCACAGCTCGAGACCGTGGTAAGTCAAGCGCCTTGATTCATCAACTCCATTGTTCCACCGATTCTGATTCTGGACCTTGAACCTTCACTCATGTCTAGGTCCTCGAGACTTCACATTGGCCCCAGCTCGAACGTCCCGCCGAGTTCAACGCCGCGCTGCGAACCTGGCTCAACAAATTGCCTCCAGTGGGCTCGGTCGACTACTCGATGGCCGCTCGCGAAGAAGCCGAGGGTGCAGATGAAGAAGCCGCGCACCGCCACGGGTCCTCGGGCGGGCCCAAGCTCGCCGAAGGAAAGATCGTAGATCTCGACGAAAAGATTCGCGAAAAGGCTCACGAGGAGCTCTGAGATCACGACAGCCATGCATGTACTGTACTGTAAAAACTCGTGTTACTGAAGGAGAGTTGTACTGGACTAGCGCTCAGTAGTCGTGTGTTTGATCCCTTCGAAAATGAAATGGAGATGCATGGGGGCTGCGCCATGATGGGCAGTTTCTTTTTTGGGCGGTGCTGGCGCTAATCGGCGCTTGGGCCGGGACAGGAACAAGGATGGGCTTTCGGAACGGGTGGCAACCTCGAGGGAGGGGGCTTTGCCCATCACATCACTTTGTTCGACGTCCCCGGCGCTTGAAGGGGGGGCTTCCCTCGTCTGTGCTAGCCAGTATAAAAGACCCCCAGTCCAAGCGTAACTCGACATCCCCCTCTCGACCACTCCTCCCTCCTCAACAGTCCCCTCCTTCTACTCTTACGCTCTCTTCATCGATCACTCGATCGTCGCGCCAAGGTCTGGCGCCTATCGTCTATCCTCCCTCGCACTTCATTGACTCATCGACGCAGTCTCTCACTTTCTACTGACATCCCACAGCTCACATGCCTACTAAGTACGTTCATTAATTTAATCCATACCCAACCTTGACTAATCATCGTCCTAACAGGAGTCGCCACCGCCACAGTCTCACTTGAGTCTCACCTCGACGCGTAAGATCATTACTACTCGTAAGGATCATGACGTGAACGAACGTGAGATGCGACAACTTGTAAGCTCCGACTTAAGCGTCTTTTGTCGGCTGTGAGATTTGTGGCTGGTGAGTCATGTTCTTCGCGTTTTGACGACGGAGCTTTATTAATTACCTTTTATGGGTAGAGATGAAAACGTGAAAGACCTTGAGCTTGAGCTACGATCCAAGTTGCCACCGCACTTCCTTTGATTATGAGAAATTGAGTTTATGCTCGCGATCTTAATGCGCTGTGGAGGGATAAAAGGGTACGTTTCTCGATTGTCTTCGAGCCGCTCGGGACTGATCTTCGTTCGTAGATGTAAGAGAGTAAGATTCGACATGATATACGTGTGAGATATATGTGCTTTTCCGAAAGCGAATATATATATATCATCACGCAAACGCGTTCCCTAGTCTATGAATCTGTACGTCTACTCTTCCCCGCTCTTTCTCGACTTAATTCTGACATATCTCATAGGGACAAACGCACTGCTGGGTGCACACACGACACATTGTGGCCCGCAGCAAAACTTAAACTAAAAAAAACATAAGACAATAAGGGGAGTGGGGGTAAAAGCTCACAGAGTTATAAGACCATACACAAGCGACCTGCGCGAGAGCCTAATCACGTTTACCTCCGCGGCTTTTTTGGCCAAAACCAAACCCCGGAGTTCGTGTGTCTGGCCGTTTAGCGTATCCCAGGTATTCGCATTGGCATACGAGAGCATTATTAATTAAGGGGACGGACATCTTTTGGAGAGCTGGAGCGGGGCTGGAACCTTGAGGTGGGGTAAGTCCACATCGAAAGCAGCGTGCGAGAGCCATACGTGGCCGTTAGCATTTGTTTCTGTGCGTTGTGGCAGCGGGGAAGGCAGCTTTTAGGGGGAGGCGCTGGGTTGTGGGTGGGGAGTTGGGTCGTGTGGGAGGGGTTGGGTCGGAGGCGAAGAGAAGTGGTAGTGGTAGTGGGAGGAGGGGTGGAGTTGGCGCCTAGATGCGCAAGAATTTTTTCCGCTTGTTCCTTCGTGGAACGTTGGTTGCTCTTCGTGAGCGGCCTTGACATTATTTTCGTTCGTCTTTGTCGTTCGTCGACAACTTTGCTTTTTGCGTTTCGAATAATTTATTGTCTATTTTGCGGTCTATAACATGCGTGATCCTAAGAGAGACCAAAGATAAGTTCGTGCGCGCTCAATGGACACGAGGACGAAAACTCACCGTACAAATTCCTGCCTCGCGTCAAGCACGCATCAATCATCCCACCGGGCTAGGCGCCCACGTTGCAGACCATGCACAATAAACACACAAGTTGCTATTCGACTCAGTCTACAGTCACACCCCTCGAACGAAGATCATTTTTAGCTTCACTTATCTCCTATAATCTCAGCGTTAGCCACACAGTTCCAGACCCCTCGAACACGTTCAATGGAAGAAGAAACTCACCCCGAGCAACTCGTGATAGGCGTCTGTGCAGTCCCTAAATGAATATAACCCCCAACCCAGACTTCCTAAAGAGTATGCTCCGAAAGTTACCAGGAGCCACCAGGGCAGCTGTGCGTTGGCATGCCTTATCAACACGCGCCAGTCGAAAAGGAGGTCAAGTGAGGCGCACCGTTGGTAAGATATCCGATGCAGTTTCGGACGATAAGAATGGGAGCCCGAGATACTCGTACAAGAATAAAAAGTATAGAACTGAAGTAATCGTCGCTGTCACCGCGAATCGAGTTGCGCGTGTCATGGTTGTGCTGGAGACCCGAAACGATCGACGTGTCAGGTGTAAATTAGGATTTAGACGCCGGGACGCCGAGACGCCGGCTGAGTCATACAGCGGCCACACCCAAACTAAGCGCACCGTCTAGGCTCCACCACGACCATCAGCCATGCGCACACCCTCGTTGTTACTAGCGCTCGCCGCGTCTGCCTTGACATTTGTCCTGCCCACCACCTGTTCGCAACTGCCCCTATCCCCTATCCCGATCGCCATGTCCGACAACACGTTTGTGAATCCGTTGGGGCCAACCCTCGCCGACGTGCTCACCCTCCAGCAAGGCTCCTCGATCTTTTACGATTATGTGAGGGATCTTCCGGATGTTGTGGGCCGGTTGACTGATACGGGTGGCGATACTGCGAGTACGGTGTTTGTCCCGAAGAATAAGGCTGTGATTGCGTTGGCGAGGAAGCCGTGAGTGGTGTTGTGTTTGCTTTTGGGTTGATGGCTGATTTTGGTGGTAGGCATCTTGGGCCGGTGGAAGATAATATCGAGATATTGAGTGGACAAGAGCATGATGAGCGGGCGAGGAAGAACGTGTTGAAGTGGATTAGTGCTCATATTATTCCGGTATGTCGCTACACACCTTTCTCTTAGCAGACAATAAACTATTTCCGCAGAGTCATCCCATTGAGCTCGCCGGAACTCATTCGACCATGCTGGAAAGCAAGTCGATCACGTTCAAGTGCGAGGATGAGGGCGAGAGGACGTGGGAGAACTGCACGATTGAGAATGGTGTCAAGATTGTGCAGCGGGTGGAGGTGAGTGCGTTTCTTCCTAGGCTTGTATATCAGGCCAACCTTTTACTTGTCTAGGCATCGAATGGTGTCCTATACGTGATCGACGGAACTATTACCCCGTGAGATGGGCTGGGCCGTGATCTGCTATACGAACATATGGATTAAACCTCATCTTTATATTCAGTTACCTACCATAATCCACCGATCCACAGTAATTGTTCTTGTCTTGCAGCTTGATATTGCAGCACTCGCACTACTAATTACGTCACCTCTGGCTGGACTAGCGCCGGGGCGATGTGGCTAGGGTTACTTTATCTGGAGTTGTTCTGAGACGAAATTTCGAACGACGTTTTCGATGCCTTTCACAGCTAGCTAATCGTTTCGTAGGGCGCTCTCCTGATATCCTGCCTATATACTCCTACACAACTCCCTTTTACACGCAACGTACTGAGACGTCTCGAGGCCGTCTCTATCCAACACTGGCTTTGTCCCTTTCCTTACCAAAACCTTCACTCAACAACAATATGATGTTCATTTCATTAGTTCATTTCGGCTAACTTGAAACTATTTCACTTTCAGTTCCCCGTGCTTGAGCGTTGATCGCCCTTTACAATCACGACCCCGCGGGCTCGTTCATCTGTTTGATAATATATCGAGCGGACTTGACCGCATAGGCAACCTTATCTCGTTGAGTTATCCAAACAAACCTGCAGCTGACACCCGAGAACTTACGCTTGTCAAAGTGGGATTACAGGCGGTGGAGTCTGGGATGCAGTCGTTTCCGCCGACGAATAGATTGGTGAATCCGTGTACCTTGGAGTTCTAATCTGCAACGGTTTCTTCCCTCGTTCTCGCGTCCTCTTCTTTGTTTCCGGTTATCCTTCCAATTCGAGTGGTACCCTACTCGCGTAGGTTAAGAGCCAAATGCTACACAACATAGGGATGGTCCTTACCGTGACATGCAACACCAAACCAGGTTCCTGCAAACGCTC
>WSTH01001514.1:0-12094 GCA_019616345.1 Ceratobasidium sp. 395
GCAATCCTTGGCCATGTGGCCTTTGCCTTGACAGCGGTTGCAGATCAACACGTTCTTTCCTTTTCCTGCACTGTCTACGTCCATGGGACCTGGACCCTTTGGATCACTCGGCGTACTTGGTGCTGGCCGAGTGTCCTTCTTTAGTGAGTCAAATGTCATTTTAACTTCACTGTCCTGTCCATCCCACTTCACCCAGGGCGCGTTAAATCCTTTGGCATTTTTGGCAATTTTTGTCACCTTGCCTCGAGTGGCGCGGCCATCGGTTCCAATGGTGAATACGCGGTCGCCTTTTGCCAAAAGGTGTTTTGTTGTAGTAGCCTGGGTGGTAGTGGTTGTAGTGATGCGAGCTGTGTTGGAGGAAGTGGAGGGAGAAGAGGTATGCTTAGGTTTTTCAACTTTCGCAAATTGTTGGATATGTTTGTCGATGAGCAGAGCACGTTCAGCGACTTGATTGAATGTAGTGGTGCCAGCTGGGTCGAAGCTTTGGGCTAACATACTTTGCTTGACATCCATGGATAGGTTGTTGTAGAACAAATCACGCAAAGTAATATTGTTGTAACCCAGATAGGCCGACAGTCATTGAAATTTGGTAAGGTAGTCTTGGACCGTCCCTTTCTGGCGAAGTTTTTTCAACTCGTGGCAATAGTCCTCGCCTTCCTTGAGTTGTCCGTAGCGGGCATTGATCTCTCGCCAGAATAGGGTAGTATCATGTAGCCATAAGACTACTTGATTACCTAACATATCGATCTCTAGGTAGGATTGTACCCATTGTCTTGCCGAACCGGATAAGTAGGATATGATAAACGCCACCTTTTGGTCTTTGTTGTGGTTGGACATATTGGTGTCCATGAACAGGCGGCACGACGTCATAAATTTTTTGAGCTCTTCTCGTTTTGAGCCGTCAAACTTGTCTGGTTTGGCCATTTTGACTTGAGCGGTATTGATTGGGGGTTGGACTGGGGGTTGTTGTTGTCCCCCACCCTGTCCACCTCCTTGACCGCCTCCTTGGCCACCGGCTCCTTGAGCGCCTCCAGGAGGTTGAGGTAAATTCTGATTTGTGATTACTGTGTTGACGAGGGCTTCGATGCCCACAACACAATTGAAGGTATTGGCCACATCAGTTCCGGCCAGGCCGAGTTGTTCATCAAAATGGGTTCGGTCTGTAGTCATTTGAGTCTCTAAATCTTGTATTTCTGTGCGAGCTACAGCCAAATTTCCTCTAATATCGTCTACAGCCATTACTATATTAGTCATGGCGTTGCACAACCACGTGATCTGCTCCCCCACCGTCATATCTCCGAAATTGGGAGGAGGTGGTGCCACCATCGTCTTCTCTCTTCCTTTTTAGTGTGTTAAAGTACGAAGGTACTTTGACTTCCGTTTCTTCGTACTTGGGAGGTTCTTCCGTATAAAGATGTTCCCACGCTTGGTACCACAACAACCTTGCCAAATTAGAAGCCCGTTTTTTGTAGAGGCTTGTGTATGTATCTGGCAAATCAATCAAATATAGCCCAATGTTTCCGTTGGGTTTAATTGTCCACCCTATGTGGGGTAGGATCGATGGCTCGAGAGGTGAGGCTTGAGGTGTGGGATATCTGAGAGCCGGCAGGGGTCTTGATTGAGGTGGAGGCGCAGCGGCCAATGGTTCTGCTCGGACGTTTAATGGAAGCGACACTAAAGAGAAGTTTGATATTGGTTGGTAGCAGAAAAGTTTTGATGACGAACTGTTTTAGAGGCGAGATTTGAACTGGTAAAAGGTTTCTTGAATACGATTTGCGTCCCTTTTTGGGCAATAGGGGCACCGAATAGTATTAGACCCGTCGTTAGGTCTAAGGCAAATGTTGCAGCAAGGAGAACCGGGTGGTGTGACAAAGCACTGTTGTGCCCGATTGCGAAGCTGTTGATGTTTAACTGGGATATAACGGATTGTGGATTCGCAAGGTCCTCCTTTATGAACTTCAGCTGGGGAGTATGTTTTCCAGCAACGAACTTCCGGGTGGAACCAGTTGCAATTGTCACGACTTGACACATCTCCACAAATATATTCAGGATTTTATTATATTTTTCTAACACACTTCCCTTTTATGGAACATTCATATTCTTAGTCATCTTCTTTATAATCTTTGTCATCAGGGTCTCTTAGTCAGAAGTCACGTGATCACGGAATGTTCCAGAAGTCTTACTAAACCTTCTTATTTCATATCTGATCTCAAATTAGTATGACTCGTTCTTTGTACGCGTAGATATAAGGCTGTGCACCCAGATGTATATAACCAAGGGCAAGTTCGAGGTTAAAGACCAAGAACTTGACCTCCTCGTCAATACAGTTCTTTCTTACATCCATTGGTCACTGAGGCATCTCGTCCTCATACCCTTTACTCATCACCTATCACATCCTCGAGGACTCTGACATTAGGTCAAGTTCTTCGCGGGTCGTCGCGACAGCTCCCCTCGCTGTCAAACCCCCCGCCTGTGTTGCGTTTTCCCCTCTACCCACACCTTTGCGTCTGCAAAAACAAATTTTCTAATTAGCGCTCAGCGGTCTACCCGTAATTTTTGGTACTTACTAGCACCAGGGTTTTTCCATTAGGCTCCCTTAGCACATGGGTATTCTCGTGAGAGCCCATTAGGGAGTGGGCTCTCTATTTGGGGGCTTACCGTGCTCGTGAGGGGTAAATACGTAGGCCTGTATTCAGTTAGATGTAACGAGATATGCATTTAGTATGAGAGATTGAGATAATACATGATAAGGGACAAAGAAACGTAAGAGAAAAATAAATCTATTGGGCGGAATAAAAATCCGGCGCATGAGCGGTGGGAACTGGAGAGACAAGACCGTTGCAATGTGGTGGTGTGAAGAAGCGGTAGAGGTGCTATATCCGGAGTAGCCGCAACACGACGCCGAGGCAACAGGTCAGACACGCATTCGTGTTCCGATGAGTTTAAAGCGCGCGGTTAGCAAGCCGCGATTGAATCAAATAAGCCGAGAGCGAGCAATAAGGGCCCCAAAACTGTTGGAAGCAACAGGGCCGGGTTACAGGGGGAACGCAAAACAAATAACGAAGTCGTGTCTGCAAAAAGCATCGAGTCATGCCGCGTAGGGTTGTTGAAACGTAAAGCGTAAGTGGACGTATGGCGAACGTGAAATGAACAAAGACACACCTCGCACTGTATCGGTCGATCGAGAGATGCAGAGGCGGCGCGCAGGAAGGCGGCGATAGAGATGACAACCCCGTCATCGGATGAGTTGTGTGCGGGTGAAACGCGGCCGCCGCGCGCTGAATTGCGAGCCGTGAGGTACGAGAACTGGAAGCGGTATTGGTGCGTGAGGTGACGTGGGATCGCGGGAAAGGCAGGAAAGCCCGGTTTAGACGAAGATATTCGCCCTGCTCCCACTTTTGTTCAAACTGCCTCTTGCGCTTCGCAGGGTTCACAAGGTACGTCGGATGGAACTCGTTGTCCAGCTCGTTGTCGCCGCCCCCCCCCCCCCGGAGCCAGACCTCTTCCATCTCCGTCTCCGTCTCAAACTCGGTCTCGGCCCCGTCGTCTCGCGCGCGCTTGCCCTCGGTCTCGGCTTCAGAGGTGGTATCGTCCGGGACGATGCTCTCGGGGCGGAAATCTTCCGTCATCCGCCGACGTCGGCCCATACTCTTGGTCCCCATCCGCGCGCCTCCAGACTTCTTGGCCGTCGGACCAGGTACGTACGGAAGACCGACCGGCTGGTACGAGGACGAGGACTGCGTGCTCTGTGGCTTAAGGACGGGCGGAAGGAAAGGGTTGTGCGAGAAAGGAGAGGCCATGAACGAACTCACGACCGACGGAGCACGGTATGGGTCCATCGCGTATGACATTTGGGCCTGTGCATAGTTGTATGGAGGGTACGCCTGTTGAGGGTGTAACTGCGACTGGGCGTTGTACAACACCGTTTGGGTACGTGCAACCTGTCCTTGCGTCCCATGGCGAATATCGTCCGAAATGGACGTCGGGGCGGTCGTCGAGCTCGGAGTGAGCGGTAGACAAAGCGCGCGGGTAGAACGAATGTGAGAACACAGGATCGCCATACGCTGGGTGCGGCGTACGCAGAAGGCTGGCTTCGGTCGACGGGCGCGACGTCCTTGGTGAGCACCTTGACGGGGTCCGTGGACGGCGGTGTTTGGCACGTCGACGACGCGGGCGAGGTCGAGTTGGAGTGCAAGGGCAAGGTCGGTGTGGACACCGGCGAGGGATACGGGTTCTGGTAGTCGGCCACGGGCTATTTTCTCGGCTCGGCGGGCTGCCTCGGGATCGGCGCGGCGACGGGCGCAGGGGTAGCAGAAGCGGAGCCGTACTCCTTACGGACCATGGCCTCGAAGTCGCGGAGGTTCTCGGGCTTGACGTTGAGAACCCACTCGAGGTAGCCGCACATCTCGCGCAGCGTAAACATGCCCTGGCCGGTGACACCCAGGACTTGTTCGAGTAGGTATCGTCACAGATCACCTTTGAGGCGATCATGAACGCCGAGATGTAGAGCCGGTGGCCGAACGAGCCGCGGGCGGCGGGGAACCGGTTCTTGAGGCGCGAGAGCAGGTAGAGTGCGCAGAAGGTCACCGAAGAGTGCAGGCGGGTTCGGTGGTTTGGTGGTTTGGTGGAGAGCCTAGGCGACAAAGTGCGCAAGGCTCGGGGTCGCTGCGGGCGGTGGGGGCCGTGATACTCGCTTCGTCATAGGTACTGGCGTCAGCGCATCCGGACCCTCGTTGTCGTAGGTACGGTAGGTTCTCGTACTGCCATCACAGAGCGCGAGCTGCCATAGGTCTGGCCATCATCCTATGGGAACAGTAGAGGATCATCTAAAACCATTGGCCTGCACCGTAGCCATGAAGTAGAATAAGTACATACCGATTGGGGGGAGAAATAACTTCATCGTTGATATCGTCGCACCAAACTCGCGTGAGTATGACGATTTCAGCGTCGTAGCGGCGGGCGTGAGCAATGACAGTGGAGAGTGAAGCAACAGCGTGGTGGCGGTGACTTAAGGAAAAACAAACGATTTCCTGTCACGTTAGTTAGTGGTCCGTGCGCGCTGTTCGAAACCATGGTAACGGCTTTGTGATCACCCGTTCTTCTCATCCTGACCACCATCGATGTCGCTTGCTATGGGTGTCGCTACTACCGCCTACGTCGTTGTTCATACCCTTGGGTAAGTATTCCGTCCCTTCCTAGACCAGCGCTGACACACTGCGCGCCCGCTTTGCCTTGGATTTTTGTTATTCCGTCCTAACAACCCGCCGCGTACCGCCCATCCGACTCCTGCCTCAGCAGGAATAATAATATAATCAGGCCAGAACACCTTGGGCTCACCTCGGAACTACAACACGTCCCTGCAGCCCGATTGGAGCAACACCGACGGTCCCTCTCCATCACCTTAACGTGTGCATCACCTCTAGGCTGCCCATGACTGCACGGTCTATCCGTGCACTTGGCACTGTGTTCCACCTCACTGCTTTTGCAGCCCGCGTGAGTCGTGCCTGCGTCATTGCTAATTCGTACCTTTCCCATCTAGAGTCACACTTACAACTATAACCACTCTGCGAACACGTCCGCCGCAAGTGACTCGACATCATTTCCATGAAATATAATGCTGCCGTCCTGTAGGGATTACTCGACCCGCTGTGCTGTCAGGTGCGCCGCTCCTACATTATCCATGTTTGTAATGCGCTCATATCCCTACGTGTCTGTTTGACGACCCATCGAATTTGTTCCTGGACCCACATTCCTCTCACTCAGTTTTTCGCCGGCGCACTCCTATTTGTGTTCGGACACGTTTAAAGCAACACTACCAAACTCTCAATTGTGAGCACAGTCAGACAGTTAACGTATTTCAGCTTCTACCAATTCACTCCCTCAATAGGCTTAATAGGCTTGCCTGCACTCGTTCTACAGCTTATGACCTCTCGCTCGGTCAGACTCACACCGTTGGGCTTTCACCGCTGCCGTGCGCTACCGCTTATTCGCCCTACTTGTCAGGTCTACCAAACGTGCCCAGATCTCATATCCGCCCACAACATCACTGTATTTTTATAATCCGTATGTGTTCATATGTTGTTCTCGCTCTCCTCACCTCTCCTCGTTACTTGCTGACTCATGTAGCGACTCATGTAGCTTCCTACCCACTGGCAACGCTTTGTTAACGGCAAGTTACAGTTGTACTTGACTCGGTGCTGAGGATAGCGAGTGCCTCCATCAGTGCTTACCCTGATTCTCACCCGCTCCTGCTCGCCGGCATTACCCTGACAAATCTGTCCGGCTACGACTAACAATCGGAACAGTTCGTCTTGCTTGCTGTACCATGATCGCTACGACATTGTACCTCCCTGGCTCGGTTTCTCCGTCACCTATATCTTGTATATGACCAGAGCTATCAGTAGAAGTGTATATACATGAAACTAAATAAACGAGTTGAAACTAAAACTATTACGCACTAATTATCAACGAGGATGCTATGGATCTTTGACATGGATAATGGGTCTGGTTAGCTGTACCCCACCTAGCACTAATTAGCAAAGGGGGATGCTACGGATTTTTGGACAGGGGTAATTGTACCTACTTAGCCAACACTAATTAGCACGACTTAGCTTGGCTTACCTGCAGTCTAATTAGCCAACCCTGCTTGCTAATTATTGCTAATTATCTAGCCCCCCTTCCCAATTAGAAACATCAATTCTAAGTAGGGCTACGGATTCGGGGGCATAGATAAAAGAGCTAAGTGTGCTATTTAGGGCTAATTAGCCCCAGTTAGCTTACCACATTTTTGCAGACGTGTTGAAAACCTACTTAGGACAAGCGCTGGTCTGGTGAAACGATAGATCCAGGGTGACCCACGTAATAATCAAAAGCGTGGACCTGCTATCAGTAACCAGGGAGTACCGCCCCTTTGTAGTGTAATCTTCACCACATCAGGGAATCATATCCCCCGTTTTAGCGACCTTAGTCAGCAGAAACAACCGCTTGTAGAGATTACACCGGACGCTTATTGCTATAAGCCGGCAGTTACTATCCAACGCTAGTTGTAGACGCAAAGGTTTAGCGTTTAAGAACGGTTAACTATTGATCGAGTAACCCTTTAGGGTGAACACACGATTATCCTGGCTCTACAAGAACACCAACGCTGTTGCTATTGCAACTGGTTCCATCCAGACGTACGTTGCTGGAAAACCTACTCTGCACAAGAAGTTCGTAAGGGCGGGCCTTGTGAATCAACTATCCAATACATCCCTGTCAAGCCCCAACAGCTTCGCAACCGGGCACAACAGTGCTACGTCACACCTCCTGGGTCTCCCAGTTGTAACATCTGCCTTAGGGCCAACGACGGGTCCAACACTATCAAGTGCCCTTACTGCCCCAAACCAGACGCATATTATATTCGCCAAACCTTCTACGAATACCGCAGCCGCCTTTAAAAACAGTCTGTCATCAACATTTCCTTTTATTATCAACCAAAACCAATCTTCTTTCTTAGTGTTACCATTGAACGCCCACGCCGAGCCTTTGGCTACTGTCCCCTTACCTCGATCAAGACCTCTTCCAGCTCTTCGGTACCCTAACCCACAAGCCTCTCAACTCGATCCTGCTATATTGCCCCATATCGGTTGGTCAATCAAAGCAAACGGAAATATTGGTTTATACTTGATTGACGTACCCGATACATATACGAGCCTTTACAAAAAACGGGCAACCAACTTGGCAAGATTATTGTGGTATCAAGCTTGGGAACACCTGTACACCGAAGAACCACCAATCTATCAAGAAACAGAAGTCGAGGTTCCGTCCTATTTTAAAACACTAAAGAGAAAAAGAGAAGACGATGGCGGCCCCTCCTCCTCCCAATTTCGGAGATATGACAATGGGGGAGCAGATCACGTGGTTGTGCAACGCCATGACTAATATAGTAATGGCTGTAGACGATGTTAGAGGAAATTTGGCTGTAGCTCGCACAGAAATACAAGATTTAGAGACTCAAATGACTACAGACCGAACCCATTTTGATGAACAACTCGGCCTGGCCGGAACTGATGTGGCCAATACCTTCAATTGTGTTGTGGGCATCGAAGCCCTCGTCAACACAGTAATTACAAATCAAAATCTTCCTCCTCCCCCCGGGGGACAACAGGGCGCGCCCCCTCCTCCACCTCCACCACCTCCGGTGCCTCCGGTTGCGCCTGTCGGGCAAGTCAAGATGGCTAAGCCTGATAAATTTGATGGTTCCAAACGCGAGGAACTTCGCAAATTTATGACCTCCTGCCGTCTCTTCATGGACACCAATATGCCCAACCATGGAGAAGATGCAAAAATTGCTTTTATTATCTCATACCTATCTGGCTCTGCTCGTCAATGGGTACAATCTTACCTTGAAGTAGATATGCTCGGCAACCAAGTAGTACTATGGTTGAACGATACAACATTGTTTTGGCGTGAGATGAACGCACGGTACGGTCAACTTAACGAGGGTGACGATCATAGACAAGAACTTAAGAAGCTGCGCCAGAAAGGCACAGTACAAGACTATCTTACCGAGTTCCAACGTCTATCGGCCTATCTTGGCTACAATGACATTACCCTCCGTGACATGTTCTATGACCACCTCTCGATAGAGGTCAAACATAGTATGTTGGCACAAAGCTTTGACCCCGCTGGGGTCACCACATTCAATGAAGTAGCGGAGCGCGCGCTACTCATCGACAAGCATATCCAGCAATTTGCTAAAGTTGAAAAACCTAAACACTCCTCCCCTTCCACCTCCATTCCCACAACCCGAACCACAACCGTTACCACTACTCAAGCCACCAAAGCCCTTCTATCAAAGGGGGACCGCGTATTTACTATTGGGACTGATGGCCGCGCCACTCGCGGCAAGGTTACCAAGATCGCCAAAAACGCTAAAGGTTTTAACGCGCCTTGGGTCAAATGGGACGGACAAGATGGCGAAGTAAAGATGACCTTTGATTCACTCAAAAAAGACACTCGGCCAGCACCAAGTACGCCGAGTGATCCAAAAGGTCCAGGACCTATGGACATAGACAGTGCGGGCAAAGGAAAAAATGTGTTGATTTGCAATCGTTGTCAAGGCAAAGGCCACATGGCTAAGGACTGCCCTAGCAAACCTATGTCAGGATATGAGGCTTCGGTAGAAAAGGTGGAATCGGAGGGTGAGGAGTCGGAAAAAGAAGACGCCTGAACGGAGCCAGGAGGGCCGTTTTGGGCGGGATCTTGAATGGAATACACGCGCACAATAATAGTTTAGAGGAATTAGAATGTATGAGCATTGAAAACAAATCACAACTCTTACTCTATTTCCGTGCGCAACCCATGAAAACTTCTCCTGACATGAAAACCACCTACACAATGAAAGGCTTCCAAGGATGGGCTATGCTCGACTCAGGGGCCACTTCTACTTTTATCAATCAAAAACTTGTTGAAGAATTTTGCATACCTACACATAAACTAAAAAACCCAAGAAAACTCCGCGTCATCGACGGACGTGATGTTGCCTCTGGTCAAGTAACGGAATACTGCACCTTGAACTTAGAAATTTTTGGACATAATGAAGTCCTGAGTGCCTACGTTGTAGACGTAGGAAAACACGATTTAGTATTAGGAATGAGCTGGTTAAACATACACGACCCAACCATATCCTTTAAACATAAAAGTGTGTCCTTTAATTCCGAATACTGCGCAAAAAACTGTCTTCACACCGCGCATACGATTTTCTCCGGTCAAACTCCTGAAATTGAACTGGCCGCTACATCTGAACTTCCCGCAAATTACCAAGAATTCTCAAAAGTATTTGCAGAAGAAGAAACGAGCCCACTTCCTCCTCATCGACCTTATGACATTCAAATTGACCTCAAACCGGACGCTCGACCAAGACACGGTCCCATCTATAGCGTCGGAGTCAAAGAGGATGAGGAAATGCGATCAACTATCCAACGACAGCTTGAACATGGACTTATACGCCCCTCCAAATCCCCAATGGCCTCTCCGGTCATCTTCGTAAAAAAGAAAAATGGCAAACTCCGCATGTGTATCGACTACAGACGTTTAAACGACATGACGGTCAAAAACGTATACCCTCTCCCAAGGACAAACGATCTCATTGAAAAACTTCGCGGTGCTAAAGTATTTACTAAGTTAGATCTCAAATGGGGTTATAACCTAGTACGCATTCGCGAAGGAGACGAATGGAAGACGGCGTTTAAAACCAAATACGGACTATTTGAATACCTAGTCATGCCGTTTGGACTTACCAATGCACCAGCCACTTTTCAACATTTTATGGACGACATCTTACGGGATATATTGGATGTCTTTGTAATTGTATACCTCGACGATATTTTGATCTTCTCAAAAGACCCCAAGGATCACCCAGGCCACGTCAAAGAAGTTCTATCCCGACTCAAGAAACACAACTTATATTGCAACTTAGAAAAATGTTTCTTTGATGTCACAGAAATTGACTATCTTGGTCTCATTGTATCCCCAGAAGGCGTCAGGGTCGACCAAGAAAAAGTCACTAAAGCAGTCGATTGGAAAGTACCTCACAATGTCAAATCGCTACAGGAATTCCTCGGTTTTGTTAACTTTTATCAGAAATTCATTCCCAACTATTCGGCCAAAGCGCGCGCCCTGTTCAACTTACTCAGAAAAGACACTGTTTGGAAATGGGATAAAGACGCCCAGGAGGCATACGAGGCTCTTAAGCAAGCGCTTAAGTCAGCCCCGCTACTAATCCAACCGGACCCCTCCAAACAATTCTATCTAGAGACAGACGCATCAGACTACGCTACAGGAGGAGTCCTTTCGCAAATAGCAGATGACGGCAAAATGCACCCAATTGCATTTTTATCCAAATCTTCATCGCCGGCTGAAAGAAACTATGACATTTACAATAAGGAACTCTTGGCAGTAATCAAATGTTTCAAAGAATGGCGTCATTTGCTAGAGGGAACCGAACTACCAATCCAGGTCTTATCAGATCACAAAAACTTGGGTTATTTCCAGACGACAAAGGAACTTAGAGGACGTTTGGCTAGATGGGCAAACTTTTTAGCGGATTTCAATTTCCAAATCTTATATCGTCCAGGTGCTCAAAACAAAAGGGCAGATATCTTATCTCGCAAGGAGGAACACCGTCCTGAAGGGGGGGGTGAAAACTCCGTTTTGCTGCCACCAGAATTATTCATCGCAGCAATAACACCAGATCACGATCTAGATCAACTGGTTAAGGATGGAATTTTAGAAGACCCCCGCTTATCAAAAGTCATCTCAGCACTTCGAGACAATGAAAAGGTCAAAGACTGGGAATGGGACGATGGTTTCTTACGGTTCAAAGGCAAGATCTACGTGCCTAACGACAAAGAACTAAGAAAACAAATATTGGAAAGTCGTCACGACAACATTGCGGCAGGTCACCCAGGACAGTTTAGGACCTATGAATTAGTATCTCGAAAGTATACTTGGTCATCAATGAAAAAAGCCGTCAACGATTATGTATCCCACTGCGAGTCTTGCATCAGAAACAAGCACAGTAATCAGGTACCCCCAGGTCTACTTAACCCTATTGAACTACCCGTGAGACCATGGGAAGAAATCACCTATGACCTGATCACACAACTACCTGAGTCGGAAGGGTTCGATGCTATACTCACTGTGGTAGACCGACTATCAAAGATGGTTCACTTCATACCAACCACGTCCAACGCTGTGACACTTATGCCTATTCCAGTACAAAGCGTAACCAATATGTAATCGATGAGTTGGACGGAAGGACTCTTTACTTTGGTGCCAACAAAGGGTTTGCGTTGGGATACTCCAGAAGATAGTCATGTGATCTTGTTAGATGACAAATGCACTTGTTTATCGCTCTGTAATCTTGTCAGCCCATCGCTCTAAGCCCATCGTTATTCCATTGGCTTAGAACGGAAGTAGCACCATTGTTGCTATGGTTCGATGTCCCTCAGTTACGGTATCGTACCATGACACCATCTTATCCAGGTAACCGTTGCTGACACCACTCGTACTTAGTAACGGATCGTTCCACTTCTATCTTTAGATCTTGCAC